>PVIY010051843.1:0-15478 GCA_004026745.1 Myrmecophaga tridactyla | reverse complement strand
CAATGAGGACATTTCATAGGATTAGGTCATGATCACGTCAGCTGCATCCACAGCTAATTCCATTTGTAATCAGCCAAAGGGGAGTGTCTTCTGCAATTAGTGATGCTAAATCTAATCATGGGAAGCCTTTTAAGGAGAACTCAGAGGAGACAGGTTCCATTCCTGCTTCGGCTGGTGAGCCTCTCCTGTGGAGTTCATCCAGACCCTCCATCGGAGTCATCGGCTTCGCAGCCTGCCCTGTGGATTTTGGACTCTGCATTCCTGCGGTCACGTGAGACACTTTTATAAATTTTATATTTGCAAGTGTTCCCTGTTAATTCTGTTTCTCTAGAGAACCCTAACTAATACAGAAGCTGTGAGAGTTCATCAACAAAAGATATGCCCTACAAGAAATACTAAAGAGAGTTCTGCAGGCTGAAAGGGAAAAACAGAAGAAAGAGGCTTGTAGGAGAATGTAGAGGTGAAGATTTTCAGTAAGTGTAACTAAAAGGGTTAAAAGAGAGACAAAAATAAGATGGGATGTATAAAAACCAAAAAATAAAATGGTTGATTTAAGTACTCCCTTTACAGTAATTACATTGAACGTTAATGGGTTAAACACCCCAATCAAAAGACACAAATTGGCAGAACGGATGAAAAAACATATGACCCATCTATACAATATTTTCAAGAGTATATAGATGGATGCAAGAACATAAAAAGTGAAAGATTGGAAAAAGATATTCCACAAAACAGTAACCAAAAAAGAGCTGGGGTAGCTATACTAATATCGGACAAAATAGACTTTAAATGCACCACTGTTATAAGAGACAAAGAAGGACACGATATATTACTAAAAGGGGCAATCCACTAAGAAAAAATAATAATCATAAATATTTATGTACCTTACCACAGTGCCCCAAAATACATGAAGTAAACACTGGCAAAACTGAAGGGAGAAATAGACATATTTGCAACAATAGTTAGAGACTTCAATGCACCACTCTCATCAATAGACAGAACACCTAGACAGAATATCAATAAGGAAATATAAAACTTGAAAATATGATAAATGAGCTAGATATAACAGACCAATATAGAACATTGCACCCCCAAATAGCAGTATATACATTCCACTCAAATGCACATGGATTGTTCTCCAGGATAGACCATATGATGGGTCACAAAACATGTCTTAATAAATTTATAAAGGCTAAAGTTATACAAAACACTTTTTCTAACCATAATGGAATAAAGCTGGAGATTAATAACAGACAGACAACTGGAAAATCCACAAATATATGGAGGCTAAACAACACACTCTTTAACAATCAATGGGTCAAAGAAGAAATTGGAAGAGAAATCAGTAAATATCTCAAGATGAAGGAAAATGAAAACACAGCATATCAAAACTTATGGGATGCAGAAAAAGCAGTGTCGAGAGGGAAATGTCTAGCCCTAAATGTCTACTTTAAAAAGGAAGAAAGAGCTAAAATCAATGACTAAACTGCACACCAGGAGGAACTAGAAAAAGAACAGCAAATTAATCTTAAAGCAAGCAGAATGAAAAAAATAACAAAGATTAGGGTAGAAATAAATGAAATTGACAATTTAAAAACAATAGAGAAAATTAACAAGACCAAAAGTTGGTTCTTGGAGAAGATAAATAAAATTAACAAACCCTTAGCTAGACTGACAAAGACAAAGAGAGAGAAGATACAAATAAAATCATAAATGAGGGAAGACATTACCACTTACCCCAGAGTAATAAAAAGGATCATAAGAGGATACTATGATCAACTGTATGCTAACAAATTAGACAACTTAGATGAAATGGACAAATTCCTAGAAACATACAATCTACACTGACTGTGCTGGTTTGAAACTGTTATGTACCCCAGAAAAGCCATGCTCTTTTAATCCTAATCCAATCTTATGTAGGCAGCCATGTCCTTTTAACCCTGATCCAATATCATAGGGTGGGACCTCTTAATTAGGTTGTTTCATCGAAGTGTGACACACCAAATTGTGAGTGTGACTTTTTGATTAGGTTCAAGGTGGTCTTAATTAGTTTACTGGAGTCGTTTAAAAGGGGAAACATTTTGGAGATAGCTCAGCCACAGACATTTGAAGATGCTTGGAGAGCTGTTAGAAACCAGCCAACATCACCATGTGCCTTCCCATGAGAAGCTAAGCAAGCCAGAACCTGGAGAGAGCCAATACAGAAAAGGTAAGTGAGGGACTCTTGGAGAGGAAGCCAATGGAATCAGAAGCATAAAACAATGAACCAGTAACAAGAATCTCATATGCCAGCCATGTGCCTTCCCAGTTGACAGAGAAATCCTGGCCACCATTTAGCCTTTCTTCAGAGTCAAGGCATCTTTCTCTGGATGCCATAGTTTGGACATTTTTGTGGCCTTAGAACTGCAAACTTGTAAATTAATAATTCTTTTTCATAAAAGCTGGTCCATTCTTGGTATATTGCATTCTGACAGCTTTAGCAAACTGAAACACTGACTTTAGAAGAAGTAGAAGACCTCAACCGACCAATGGTAAGTAAGGAGAGTGAATCAGGGTTCAAAAAACTCCCAATAAAGTAAAGCTGAGAACCAGATGGCTTTGCTGGTGAATTCTACCAATCATTCCAAGAAAGAATTAATACCAATCTTGCTCAAGCTCTTCCAAAAAATTGAAGAGGAGGGAACACTGCCTATCTCATACCAGTAAGCCAGTATCACCCTACTACCAAAGCCAGATAAAGATACTACAAGAAAAAAATTATATATCAATTTCTCTAATAAATATAGATGCAAAAATCCTCAATTAAACACTTGCAAATTGAATCCAACTGCACATTAAAAGAATTATATACTATGACCAAGTGGGATTTATCAAAGTTATGCAAGGGTGGTTTAACACAAGAAAATCAATTAATGTAATACACCACATTAAATTGAAAGGGAAAAGCCACATGGTCACTCAATTGACACACAAAAGAAGGCATTTGGCAAAATTCAGCATCCTTACTTGATAAAATACTTCAAAATATAGGAATAGAAGGAAACATCCTCATGGTAAAGGGCATATGTGAAACACTCACAGCTAACATCATACTCAATGGTGAAAGACTGAAAACATTCCCTCTAAGATCTGTAACAAGACAAGGATGCCCACTGTCACCACTGTTACTCAACATTGTGCTAGAAGTTTAACATAGGGAATTTATGCAAGAAAAAGAAATAAAAGTCATCCAAATTGAAAATGAAGAAGCACAAATTTCACTGTTCGCAGATGACATGATCCTAAATATAGAAAGTCCTGAAAAATTTACAGCAAAACTACCAGAGTTAATAAAATTTCAGTAAAGTGTCAGGATAAAAGATCAACATGCAATAATTGGTAGTGTTTCTATACACCATATTATATATAAGCAATATGAGGAGAAAATCAGGAAAAAAAAATCCATCTACAACAGCAACTAAAAGAATAAAATCTCTATGAATAAATTTAACCAAGGATGTAAAGGACCTGTGCACAGAAAATTACAAAACATTGTTAAAAGAAATCAAAGAAGGCCTAAATAAATGGAAGAATATTCTGTGTTTGTGGATTGGAAGATGGCAATTCTACCCAAAATGGCAAATATTCAATGCAATACCAATCAAAATCACAATAGCTTACTTTGCAGAAATAGAAAAATATATAATCAAATTTATCTGGAAGGGCAAGGTGCCCAAATAGCAAAAAACATCTCAGTAAATAAAAATTAGAGGGAAGTCACACTTTCTGACTAAAAAGCATATTGCAACAAATCTACAGTGATCAAAACAGCATGGTCCTGGCAGAAAGAAAGATATATTGACCAATGGAAATTGAATTGAGAGTACAGAAATAGACCCTTAAATCTATAGTCAATTGACTTTTAACAAGCCTGGCCAAGTCCACTCAACTGGGAAAGAATAGTCTCCTCAACAAATGGTGCTGGGAGAACTGGATATCTATATACAATAGAATGAAAAAGGACAACTTATACAAAAAATAAATTAAAATAGATCAAAGACCTAAATATGAGGCATATTAAATACTAGAAGAAAATGTTGTAATCTTGTGGTAGGCAATGTTTTTTTAGATTTTACATCCAAAGCACAAGCAACAAAAGAAAAAAGAGAGAAATGGATCCTCATCAAAATTGAAAACATTTGTACTTCAAAGGACTGCCCACTGGGAGGACTTCCCCTTACCACTGTCCTTCAGGGACATTCCAGAAAGTGGCTGCAATAGCTGTAGCTGTCTACTTTCTGGTGATACCTGCATATCATGCAAAACTATCTGTGAACCAGGCCCAAGTTTTCTCTTCCTCAGTCAACTGATTATATAGAATTCACTAAGAGGCCCTAGCTCTGGGCTGGGAAAGAGAAGGTAATGTGGCAGGAATGGGGTCTATGGGCATTTGGGCCACATCCTCATGTAACTTGCTTATGCCTTCAGCACCTGATTGAGCTTTATCTCTTATATATCATTTCTAATTTATGGTGCACACCCAACTTTATGGCTTGGTGAGCCAGAAAACTCAGTTCATGATAAACAACTCAGATCTTATGGTGACTTGGAGTCACATGATTAAGGGTTCAATCTCTACTAAGTCTCAGTAGTAGGTCAAAAGCTATTTCTCAAAAGGAGAAAAGTTACCTGCAGAGGATAGTAAGATTTTACTCCAAAATCCTAAGGACCTGCATTCTCCTATCAGGGCCTGCCAAGTGCTAGAGACAATACCTCTATTTGCCACTGACACTTCCAGCACCATTGGGTCTGCTGAATCATATGGCCTAAGTGGAAGAGCAGCTTGCACAGACATCTTACCCTATCACAGAGCCTCCTCTTGTTCTGGTCCCTACTCAAAACTAGCAGCTTTTCTGGTCATTTGGTAAATGGGCAGAGTAATACACCCAAATGAGAAATATGTTCTCTCCAAAATCCAGAGGCCAACTGGGCATTATGCCTCTTTTTTGGTCACAGGAGGGGCCAGATGAAACAGCTTATCTTTCACTTTAGATGGAATATCTCAATATGCCCCACACCATGGGACATCTAGAAATTTCACTGAGGTGGAAGGCCTCTACATTTTTTTGGATTTATCTCTCATTCCCTGACACACAACACCTTACCAATAAGTGTAGAGTAGTTGCTACTTCTTGCTTATTAGGTCCAATCATCATGATATAATCAATATAATGGGCCAGTGTGATGTCTTGTGGGAGGGAGAAACAATCAAGTCTCCACACACAAGATTATGGCATAGGGCTGTAGGACAGTGAAGGTATACTGTGGGCCTTGCCAGCTGAAAGCAAACTATTTCTGGTGATCCTAACTAACAGCTATTGAGGAAAAAAAACATTTTCCAGATCAATAACTGCATATCAGGTACCAGAGGATGTACTGATTTGCTCAAGCAATGATACCACATCTGAAACAGCCACTGCAACTGGAGTCACCACCTGGTTAAATTTACAATAATCCACTATCATCCTCAAAGACACATCTGCTTTCTGCACAGGCCAAATAGGAAAGCTTAATGGGGATGTGATGGGAATCACCACTTCTGCATCCTTCAGGTTCTTAAGAGTGGCACTAATCTCTGCAATCCCTCCAAGAATACAGTACTGCTTCTGACTGACTACTTTGGTAGATAGGGTAGTTCTAGTGGCTTCCACTTGGCCTTCTCTACTATAATAGCCCCCATTCCATGAGTCACAGAACCAATGTAGAGATTCTGCCAGTTGCTGAGTATGTCGATTCCAATTGTGCATTCCAGAACTGAATAACCACAGAATGGGCCCAGGGAGCCACTAGACCCACTGTGAGACAGACATGAACTAAAACTCCTTGATTCCCTGACTTCTATAAGCCCCTACTTGGACAGGTGGACCAGAGTGATGTTTTGGGTCTCCTGGAATTAGTGTCACTTCTGAGCCAGTGTCTAGTAATCCATGAAATATCTGATCATTTCCTTTCCCCAATGCACAGTTACCCTGGTAAAAGGCCATAGGTCTCATTGGGGAAGGCCAGAAGGAAGATGAACAATGTAAGTTTTTGGCAGTATAACAGGGTCCTTCCTCAAAGGCAACTGGCCTTCCTCTCATTCAAGGTGTTCTGGGTAGGTAAACTGTCTCAAGTCTGGAAATTGATTAAGGGTCTTTAACTCTCTGTTTTTGTAATTCAAGTTAGACTTTTATTCACTTGACCCAGAACTCTTCTGCTTATACAGCTCAAATAAGAATTTAGTAGACTGTCCATCTATTTTACTTCTAGATGTCCCATGACCTATTAGCCAACACCATAAGCCTCTGCAAGTCAGATTATTTTGACTGCTGCTTTGAGTCTGCTGTCCACTGAGATAGCCATGTCACCTTGTACATGTTGATTAACTGTTGCCACATGGCTTCTGCCAACTCAAGATCCAATCATCTCCATTGTGTTTAAGGATTCCAGCTCAGTGACAGCAGTTCCCACAGTAATATCTGACTTACAGAGAAGGGCAAATATGGAGCTCTTAAGGGACAATGGAGCTAGTCTCACAAATTTATTCCTCAAAGTGCTGGTAAAAGGTGTGTCCCCTGGACATTCCTATGGTGTGTGAGCAGGTCTTCCATGATAAATCCACTCTAACATTCCAATTTCTCTAAGTCTTTGGATCTCCTTATCAACATTATACCAGGGCAATTCTGGCATTTCAATCTCAAGTAAGATTGCCACCTTTTAATCCATGTTTCAGCCAGCCACCAAGCAAATTATTTTTAACTTTCTAACACCTCAAGCTACAACACTGAATGCAGAATCTCTGTTTAGTGGGCTCCTATCAATAAATTCAGCCTGATACAATTTTATATTCCTTCCACCATTATCCCACAGTCTTAAATCCATTCCCACACATTTCCCCTGATATCTGTCTATATAAATTGGAAAAGTCATGCAATTCTTTTGGAGTATAGCATATATCCTAATGGTTCACACTTTTAACCTCTCCTTTCAGGGCCTTTTGGGACTTTAGTCTAGTTATAGGTTTTTAAAAAAAGAGGGATGGTGAGGTTGGGTCATGAAAACAATTAGAAATGTCTTTCAAGCCAATTACCTGAGGGCATTTTGTTGTAGTTTCATCTAGGGAAACAGGATTAATTGTTCCAGAAAGAGGAGTGAGAGCTGTTTCCACAAGGGAGGTGGTTACCGGTTTAGCAGGCACTGAGGGGTTAATCTCCTTAGGTGGTGTGCTGGTTTTAAAGGATGCATGTCCCCTAGAAAAGCCATGTTTTAATCTAAATCCCATTTCATGAAGGCAGAATAAGCCCTATTCAATACTGTATGTTTGAAACTGTAATCAGATCATCTCCCTGGAGGTGTGATTTAATCAAGAGTGGTTATTAAACTGGATTAGGTGATGACATGTCTCCACCCATTTGGGTGGGTCTTAATTGGGAGTCCTATAAAAGAGGAAACATTTTGGAGAATAAGAGATTCAGAGAGAGCAAAGAATGCTGCAGCACCACAAAGGAGAGCGTCCACCAGCCAGAGCTTTGGAGATGATGAAGGAAAATGCCTCCCAGGGAGCTTCATGAAACAGGAAGCCAGAAGAAGAAGCTGGCAAATGATGCTGTGTTTGCCATGTGCCCTTCCAGATGAGAGAGGAACTCTGACTGTGTTCACCATGTGCCTTTCCACTTGAGAGAGAAACCCTGAACTTCATCAGCCTTCTTGAACCAAGGTATCTTTTCCTGGATGCCTTAGATTGGACATTTCTATAGACTTGTTTAATTGGGACATTTTCTCGGCCTTAAAACTGTAAACTAGCAAGTTATTAAATTCCCCTTTTTAAAGGCCATTCCATTTCTGGTATATTGCATCCAGCAGCTAGCAAACTAGAGCAGGTGAGATTGGAAGGCAGACCTCTCAGGGTGAACTGGAGGCTGAGAAGCTATTTCTTCAGGGCAGACCCTTACAGGTCTATGTAGCAAAGACTCAGCACAATCCAGGGATTCCATGTGCCCACTGTCATCAATATCAGTTCATATGTCCCCATCACAAGTTTCAGACCCCATTCTTTTCCAATCAAAGCCCTTCTTTTAACAGAGACACCCTTCAAGATTGAGAATTTAGTTTATGTTGTTAATCTGCTACTCACACAATGAGTCCCTGGGTCTGTTTTTCAGAGATCTCAAGTCTGTGACTATAGGAAATAAGATTTTCTTTCAGGGCACACATAGAAACTTTACATCTTTTATACAGTGTTTAAGTTGCAAATTTGAATACTTCATCTCATCCCTTTCTCTCATAACTGTATCCTGTGTATCTAAGAACAACCGGCCAAGATCATACCTCTTAACACCATAAAGCTCTGTTGAGGTGTTGTATTAGTTTGCTAAATGCTGTCAGAATATTTTGCCAGAAATGGAACGGCTTTTAAAAAGGTAACTTTAAGTTACAAGCTTATGGTTCTATAAAATAAAAATGTCCAAACTAAGGCATGCAGAGAAAGATACCTTGACTCAAGAAAGGCTGATATCTGTCACATGGGAAGGCATGAGGCTGGCATCTGCTTGTCCTTGTCCCCAGTACGAATGCTTCCAGATTCTGATGAGAGTAATTTTCTCTCTAAGCACCTGTGGGATTTCACTTGGCTCCTCCAGGACACAACTCTGGGCTCTGTCTTGTTTAGCATCTCGAGAAGGCACATGGTGATGTCTGTTGGGCTCTGCATCTCCAAATGTTCGTATATAGGTGTATACTCTCTCTGCTGGCTTGCCAAGCATCTCTAAATGTCTGTATCTCTGTTGGCTCTGAAGTAACTGGAGCTTCGGCATATCCAAACGTCCATGGAGCTTCTGCATGTGGAGAAGCTTCTGCATATCCAAACGTCCATGTCTAGGTGTCTGCTCTCTCTGTCAGCTCTGAAATCTCTCTCCAAAATGTTTCCCTTTTAGGGCGGCTGCCGTGGCTCAGCAGGCAGAGCTCTGACCTGCCGTGCTGGAGGTCAGGAGTTCAATCCCTGGTGCCTCCTGCCCATATGCAAATTAAAAAAAAAAACAAATGTTTCCCTTTTAAAGAACTCCAGTAAACTAATCAAGACACACCTTAAATGGGTTGAGTCATAGCTCTATCTAATCAAAAGGTCACACCCACAACCGAGTGGATTATATCTCCATAGAAACAATCTCATCAAATGGCCCCACCCTCCAAAATTGTGTCAGAATTAGAAGAACAAAGCTTTTCTGTGGTACATAACAATTACATACCAGCACAGGTGTCAAAAATATTGTCACCCAGACCTTATCTCATATAAGGGTGTGATCATACAGTGATATTTCCCATATCTGTATTACCAACTCATGCCATGGAATGTCATTGCTATCTTGACTGTTGAAAATAGAGTCATTAGTGCCTTTGAATCTAATCAGAGTACAGATCCAAGTATAAAAATCAATTTTTAAGATTCTGTTACTCAAGAACCACCAGTACTAAAAAGTATTAGTCAAGTTCTCTAGAGAAACAGAACCAACAGTGATATCAGTAAATCAGCCTCAGATGCAATCAAATGACTGATGATTTAATAAACCAGCTGTTCTCACTTGCTAGCTGCTGGAATGCAATATGCCAGAAATGTTATGGCTTTTAAAAAGGGAAATTTAATAACTTGTAAGTTAACAGTTCTATGGCTGTGAAATTATCCAAATTAAAACAAGCCTATAGAAATGTCCAATCTAAGGCATCCAGAGAAAGATACCTTGGTTCAAGAAGGCTGATGACATTCACCATTTCTCTCCCAGCTGGAAGGGCACATGGTGAACATGGCAGCATTTCCTGGTTCTCTCTTCAGATCTCTTACTTCATGAAGCTTCTTGGGAGGCATTTTCCTTCTTCATCTCCAAGGATCATTGGCTGGTGGACTCTCTGCTTCTTGTCTCTGTGGCGTTCTGAAGCTTTCTCCAAAATACTTCTTCTTTTAAAGGATTCCAGGAAACTAATCAAGACCCACCTGGAATGGGTGGAGACACATCCCCATCTAATCAAGTTTAATACCCATAGTTGGGTGAGTCACATCTCCATGGAGAAAAGCTAATCAAGATTCCAATTTATAGTGCTGAATAGGGATTAGAAGAAACTGCTGCTCTCACAAGATTGATCAGGATTAAAATGGGTACATAAATCCTCTCCAACCAGCACACCAGCATTTTGGTTTATTAACCAGCCATGAAATATCCTTACAGTAATGGTTAGGCAATTGCTTGCCTGGGAGACAACTGGGTACCATCACCTGGCCAAATTCTGAGCCTAACCATTACAGCATCATTTATGATAGCAATAAAATAAAAACACCTAGATCTGAACTTAACAAAAATGTACAAAACCTATATGAGGAAAACTTTAAAACACTCATGATAAAGTAAGAGTCCAACTTTATTGTTTTGCATATGGATATCCACTTGTCCCAGCATCATCTATTGAAGACATAGTTCTTTCTCCATTGTGTGGTCTTAGAATCCTTGTTGAAAATAAATTGGTCAATGGCTGAGAGATTCCAAACAGAGTCGAGAGGTTATCCTGGAGGTTATTCTTATGCATCAAGTAGATATCATCGTGTTATTCAAGATGTAATGGAGAGGCTGGAGGGAAATGCCTGAAAATGTAGAGCTGTGTTCCAGTAGCCATGTTTCTTGAGGATGATTGAATAATGATATAGCTGTCACAGTGTGACTGTGTGATTGTGAAAACCTTGTGTCTGATGCTCCTTTTATCTACCCTGTCAACAAAGGAGTAGAACATATGGAATAAAAATAAATAATAGGGGGAACAAATGCTAAAATAAATTTAGTTTGAAATGCTAGTGATCAATGAAAGTGAGGGGTAAGGGGTATGATAGGTATAATCTTTTTTTTTCTTCCCTGTGTTCGTTTTATTTCTTTTTCTATTGTCTTTTTGTTTCTTTTTCTGAATTAATGCAAATGTTCTAAGAAATGATGAATATGCAACTAAGTGATCATATTGTGAATTACTGATTAGGTATGTTGATGTTTTATTTTGTTTCTTAATTTTTTAATTAATAAATAAATTTTAAAAAATAAGAAAATAAATTGGCCATTAGATGTATGGGTTTATTTATGGATTCTCAAAGCTATTCCACTGATCTATATTTCTATCCTTTTGTTAGTACCATGCTCTGTCTTGATTGCTGTTACTTTTTAGTAAGTTTTGGAATTGGGAAGTGTGGGTCCTTCAATTGTATTCTTTTTTCCCAAAGATTATTTCAGCTATTCTGAATATCTTTCATTTTCATTATAAATTTTAGGAACAGCTTGTCAATTTCTATAAATTCAAAGGCTCAGATGGATATTGTCTGAATATGTAGATCAATTTGGGAAGTATTGCCATCTTAATATTAAGTCTTCAGATCCATGAACATGGACTATTTTTCCATTTATTTAGATCTTCTTTAATTTCTTTGAAGATTTTTATAGTATTCATAATGTTTTATACTTCTTTTGTTAAACTTACTCTTAAGTAAGTTTGTAAAAGAAATTTTCATGTGACTGTAAGAGGAATTTTCTTAATTTCATTTTTAGATTGCTCATTGCAAGAGAAATGCCACTGAATTTTTCCCAAGAGGAAAGGAAACAGATTATACTATCAGCAAGGGCTTAACTCAATGGATCTGCAATTGTGGAATTAACCAATTCTGATTACTGAAAATAGGTCCCCAGCACAGATAGATCTGGAATAAGCAATAAAAGCACTAGGAATTTTTGCCCTGGTAGAGAAGGGGGGGCTGACAGAAAAGGGGGAGTGTGTTAGTTTGAGAGGATGCATGTACCCTAGAAAAGCCATGTTTTAATCTTAATCCCATTTTGTAAAGGTAGTCATTTCTTCTAATCCCTATTCAGTACTGTATGCTTGAAACTTTAATTAGATCATCTCCCTGGAGATGTGACTCAATCAAGAGTGGTTGTTAGACTGGATTAGGTGGAGACGTGTCTCCACTCATTCCAGGTGGGTCTTGATTAGTTTACTAAAATCCTATGAAAGAAAACAGTAAGTGAGAAAACCATGAGATTCAAAGAAAGCAGAGAAGAATGACAGCCACGAGAAGCAGAGGCCACCAGCTAGTGACCTTTGGAGATGAAGAAGGAAAATACCTCCCATGGATCTTCATGAAATAGGAAGCCAGGACAGAAAGCTAGCAAATGAAGCCGTGTTCACCATGTGCCCTTCCAGCTGAGAGAAAACCTGACTGTGTTCACCATGTGCCTTCTAATTTGAGAGAGAAACCCTGAACTTCATCAGCCTTCTTGAACCACGGTATCTTTCCCTGGATGCCTTTGATTGGGACATTTCTATAGACTTGTTTTTAATTAGGACATTTTCTCAGCCTTAGGACTGTAAACTAGCAACTTATTAAATTCTCCTTTTTAAAAGCCATTGCATTTCTGGTATGTTGCATTCTGGCAGCTAGCAAACTAGAACAGGGGGGAAGAGGCTTTTTGAGTGGATAGCAAAAAAATACTGGAAAAGGGCAGGGTCCCAAGAAAAGGAGGTATGTAGAGCCTGGAGATACCTAGAGCCACATACCAACTTAAGTTCTTGATTGACAAACCCGAAGAGTAGGGATCTGGCTCTGAAAAGGCTTTTCTTCTTCTTCTTCTTCTTCTTCTTCTTCTTCTTCTTCTTCTTCTTCTTCTTCTTCTTCTTCTTCTTCTTCTTCTTCTTCTTCTTCTTCTTCTTCCTCCTCCTCCTCCTCCTCTTCTTCTTCTCATTCTTCTTCTTCTTCCTCCTCTTCTTCTTTTCTACTCCTTAATAGCTCATTGGATAGAACTGGAAGCCCTCTCAGTCTCCAGCACTGCCCCAGAGAAGGGCAGAATTAAGTTTATCTGAGAGACAAAATAACTAACAAGGTGAAAGGAATTAATTCCCTAAAGGTTATTATCTTCCCCAAGAGGAAGATGAGGCTCAGCTCAAGTGGAATTCCTCCTTCAGGGAATTCAGGTCCCAGGGACTGGAAAACTGGAGCATTAATGTCAACCTATAACCTCACCTCTATCTCAACCACACACCCAGCAGGGAGAGTCTGCTGAAATTAAAGGCATCATATCACTTTACACTGGTGAGAAGCTCTGGGCAGACAGGCACCAAATGCTGGGCAATATAGGAAAAGGACAGAGTCTTAGAGTCTTCACAGGAAAGTATGACAACCTGCTGGGTCTCAACCTCAGGGAAAACTGATGCTGGTGACTCTTTCCTCCTGAGATGTGAGCCTGTCTGGTCTAGGAAAATCTGACTGGAGTATATAATATCTGAAGAGACCCTCCTCAAAAAATAGGCTCCATATAGGCAGGGCAAGAGAAAGAAAAACAGGAACTGAAAATTCTGATCAGTTAAACAAAACCTATGCTACAGGTCTAAAATAAGTTGAACTGAATGTCAAAGAACACATAGAGAACAAATATATCCAGCAAGAAAATCCTAGGTAAAAGAGTGAAAACCACCTCCAGAATAAGCTAATTAAAGAAATCAAATGCCTAGATGCCAGCAAAAAATGAGTCATACTAGGAAAATCAAAGATATGGCCCAGTCAAAGGAACAACCAACGATTCAGATGAGATACAGGAGTTGAAACAACTAATTCAGGATATTCAAACAGACATAGAAAATCTCATCAAAAATCAAACTATGAGTTGAGGGAGGATATGAGGAAGACATTGGGCAAACAAAAATAACTTGAAAGTTTGAAAAAACAGAACTTATGGGGATAAAAGGCACAACAGAAGAGATTAAAAAAAAAAAACCCAATGGAAATCTACAATGATGGATTTGAAGAGGCATAAGAAAGGATTAGTGAACTAGAGGGCTGGACATCTGAAATTCGACACACTAAAGAAAATATAGGGAAAACAATCGAAAAATATGAACAGGGTCTCAGGGAATTGAATGACAATATAAAGTTCATGCATATACATTTGTGGGTGCCCCAGAGGATAAGAGAAGGGAAAAGGAGGAGAAAGACTAATGGAGGAAAGTAGAACTGAAAATTTCCCATCTCTTATGAAAGATACAAAATTACAAATTTAAGAAGTGCAGCATACCCCAAACAAAATAGATCCAGATAGACATATTTAAAAACACGTACTAATCAGATTCTTAGATGTCAAAGAGAAAAGAGAATTTTGAAAGCAGCAAGAGAAAAGCAATCCATGACATACAAGGAAAGCACAATAAGACTATGTGTGGGTTTCTCAGCATAAATCATGGAGGTGATAAGGTGGTGGTATGATATATTTAAGATTCTAAAAGAGAAAAATGCCAACAAAGAATTCTATATTCAGCAAAATTGTCCTTCAAAAATGAGGGGGAGATTGAAATATTTCAGACAAACCATCACTTAGAGAATTTGTGACTAAGAGACTGGCTCTGCAAGAAATACTAAAGGGAGCACTACAAGCAGATAGGAAAAGGTAGGAGAGAGGGGTGTGGAGAAGAGTGTAGAAATGAAGACTATCAGTAAATGTAAAAAAAAGAAAAAGGACAAATATGACATAAAAATCCAAAAGAACAAATGGTAAAGTACTGTCTTTACAGTAACAACATTAAATGTCAATGGATTAAACTCCTCAATCAAAAGACATAGAGTGGTAGTATGGATTAAAAAACAGAATCCATCTATACTGTCTTTAGGAGACTTACTTTAGACCCAAGGACAAAAATAGGTTGAAAGTGAAAGCTTGGGTAGAGATACTTCATGGAAACAACAATCAGAAAAGAGCACGAATAGCTACACTAATATCCAACAAATTAGAAATCAATTAAAAGAGACAAAGAAGAACACTATATATTAATAAAAGGAACAATTCAACAGGAAGATGTAACAATCATAAATATTTATGCACCAAGCAAGAGTGTTCCAAACTGCATGAGGCAAACATTGACAACACTGAAGGGAGAAATAGACACCTCTACCATAATAGTTGGAAACTTCAATTGCCTGCACTCATCAATGGATAGAACATCTATACAGAGGATCAATAAAGAAACAGAATTTGAATAATACAATAAATGAACTAGACTTAACAGACATTTAGAGAACATTACACACAACAGCAGGATCCATCTTTTTCTCAAGTGCTCATGGATCATTCTCAAGGATAGACCATATGCTGGGTCACAAAGCAAGTCTCAATAAATTTAAAAGGATTGAAATGATACAAAACACTTTCTTGGGAAATACAAATGGCCAAAAGGCACATGAAGAGATGTTCAACGTCTCTGGCCATTAGAGAAATGCAAATCAAAACCACAATGAGATATCATCTCACACCCACCAGAATGGCCATTATCAACAAAACAGAAAATGACAAGTGCTGGAGAGGATGTGGAGAAAGAGGCACACTTATTCACTGTTGGTGGGAATGTCAAATGGTGCAACCACTGTGGAAGGCAGTTTGACGGTTCCTCAAAAAGCTGA
>PVIY010051842.1:0-15471 GCA_004026745.1 Myrmecophaga tridactyla | reverse complement strand
TGCTGCTGTTTTTCTTTAGCTATTTCTTGTTTCTTATATAATACTATAAATACTAGTAGAGAAGAATATATTAAGATGATATGAGAGGAAACTTTGTTCATTAATGAAGTGAATACTTAGCATTGAGTGAAACTGAAAAAGAATGTTGGGAGTAAGTCCATATCTCTTTGGCCAAAAACTAGGGAATTAAGTCTTGTATTTAGTTAATAGAAATATTTTCCATATCTTAAAATATTCCCGAAGAAAGCATGAATCAGCCCTTGAATGCAGCATTTTACAAATTTAGATAAATTGTGTCAGCTATATACCTATGACTATGTTCAACGGAGGCATGTTGACTATTAATTGATTAATTTATATTGATGCTATTTGTCTTCCTGTAATTTAATTTATATTGACTAGAGTGAGAGGTCATGTTGTCAAGATCTGGTGACTTGGTATGACCTTGCATTTTTTATAATAAGCTTTCATTATCAAATGAATCATTCTTCTTGAATCATGTAAAAAATGTCCCATATGTTATTTTCTTACCCCATGTGCACTCACACTCTCACATCCATCCTCTGGAGATGTCCTTTGCAATATCTGAATCAACACAATACATTTTTATTCCATTATTTCCTTCCCAGTGTTCAGTTACAGAAATTGATTGCATCCTTTCTTAGTCTTCCAAAAATATATTGAGGGAATATGATAATCTTTATTGAGTATATTATAACTTAAACTCTGGGAAAAACAAACAAACATTTATTTTAGACTTACTTATTCTACTTTCTTTATTGTTGTTGTAACATATGTATACTTGAAGAGATATCAAGAGTGGAAATTTACTTTTCTTTTTATGGAATTTATTGTTTTACTAGCAGGAATGTTTGTTCTATGTTTCCACCAAATCTATTGCATCAGAAGAAACTAATCTAATAGTTAATTCTGAAGTATGAAGTTGAGATACAATCCAGTAATTATCAGGAACAAGATGTCTAATCAGTTATACAAAAAGAATCATGTTTCTATTGGAACAAACAGATCTTTGACAGCAGAGTATAGTCTAAATATATACTCAAAATTCCTCTAAAGTCAACAAGAAACAAACACATTTTCATAGACATAGCACTGATTATAATGTGATATCATATTGTCTTACAAAGACCTAAGCTACTTGAAGCCATGGGACTTTAAACTTGAATTCCCTGATTATGATCTTGTAGGGAGAAAGAAAAAGATTGGGGAGAAGGAGGAAGAAGAAGAGGGAGGAGGAGAAGAAAATGAGAAAGAAAAGAAGGAATAGGTGAAAGAAGAACAATTAGAAAAGCAAATGCAATGAAATCAATTACCCCTATAATGATTCTGAGGATCCATTACATTTTCAAGGTATAGGGCTAGAACTCTTGGTAGACATTATACAACAAAGTGTGGATTACTCAGAAAGGAATTAATTGAAACAACCACACTAGATAAATTGAAAAGGGAACATAGAAATATGATTTAGAAATGTGCAAAAATAATTGCTCTGAATCTAACTTTTTTGGTTGAATCTAACATTTTTAAAAAGCCAGACAATCTTAAAAGTTATATCTTTTTATGAGCCCAGAGGGAGTTGAATTTGAAAACTCCAATAAATTTTAATTCTGAGTGGAGATAAGACCCTTAAAGAGGACATGTGACAAATGAACCATTTCACCTTGGGCAAAGGGTGAAGAAAGAGGTGGACATAGCACAAGCAGGTAGATATAAATTAACTAAATTATAAATAATTGATAAATCCAAGTGTAGGCTGTACCACCATTTGGAAAAGTAAGAGAAACCTAGATTCAAGAGATTTGCCTTCACATTCAATGTCTTCTATGTAAGTCTCTACCAAATGTTCATGAGAAAGACTGAGGGCAGACAAAATCACTGGATAACTCACAAAATAACAAACATCTTTTTCTCTAACCAAATGAGGAAATGCTATACTTTGCAAACTGCAGCTTTATTATTAATTTTGTCTGCACTTATGTTAGATAAGATTTACTGATATACATAATCATAGAATTGTTCCTGCTTTCTGAAAGGATTCAACCTACAACAAACCTTTGCTTCCATATCTGTCTCTCCTATTTATCCAAACAAGTTTAAAACCTGTCATAGGTTCTGTCTAACACCCTCTACCTTAGAACCTGCACATTTCTACATGGTGGATGTTCCTCTTCACTGCAGTGAGTAATAAAGTCAAGTTGTTGAACCACAGGTGTTCCTTAGTGGCCTGTGACTAAAAAGCATTAACAATAACTAGCTTACAATCTGATTGAGGGTGGTGTGATGGTGGTTCAGTGGCAGGATTCTTGCCTGCCATGCTGGGGACCTAGGTTGGATTCCTGGTGCCTGTCCATGAAAAAAATCTGATTGAGAGGATAGACAACATGCACAGATACATAGTAAATTTTATCAGAGAGATGAATTTCATGAGGTAGTGTTCAATGAATGGCTGGAAATAAAATTTTGAAAGGTACACATAGAGAAACACAATATCAGAAACAAATAATTCTTTCAACAAGGGTCATCAGTAGAGTTAATACAACTGATGGAAGAATTAGTGAACTTGAAGCTAAATCAATAGGAATTATCCAAACAGAAAGAAATTTAAAGAAAAGGAGAATGGAAAAAAGTATCCAAGAACTGTGGAATATCAAACATTTGAATATACATGCAATTAGAGTTCTATAACAAGAATAGAAAGGAAATTACTGCACAGTGATATTTAAAGAAATAATTGCTGAAACTTTTCCAGAAGGAAACATGACAATTTCATAGGGCCAAAAATGTCAGCAACCCCCAAGAAGGATAAATACAAAAAAAAACAGATCAAACAACCATAAAGCACATATAAATGTATCAGATTCATTGTTGAAAAAAAGGAAAATATAGAGTTATGATGGTATTCAGAGAGAAATACATATCACATACAGAAGAAAGCATAATTATTGAACATCTATAAAAATACAAGCCAGAAGATAATGCAAGATTTAAGGTACAGGAAGATAAAAATACATTCCAGAATTCAATACACACTGAAAACAATTTTCATTTCTAAGAATAATATAAAAACCTTTAAGAAAAATTAACACACAAGCACACATGCAGAGAAAAAATGTTTTTGCCAGAAGACTTGTGCTTTAAAAATTGTCCAGCCAGGAATATGATAATAGATGAGTGTTGGGTCTAAGGATAAACAAAAATGATGCTAAAAATATATAATTTAAGATAAATGTATCAAATAATTGATGTATAAAATTATAACAAATTTAAAAGTAATTGCCAAAAACAAAACTAGTTTGATGAATTGTTGAGTCAATGCAAATTTCATGAAATTTAAGAAATAAATAATAACATGCAAAAGAAGAATATAAGCTCTACTATTTTAGAGCTCTAATGTTTTAAGTTATGTGATATATTATTTTAGGTAGACTATGATAAATTAAACGTGCATATAGTGATCCTTAAGGCAACCAATACAAAGAGAGAATACAAAAATTATAAACGAAGGGAATTAAAGGATATCACTTTAGTCACTAATATTCAAAGGATAGTAATAAAATATTATAAAAAACTTTTAGTTGTTAAATTTGATCATTTAGAAGACATATGCAGTTCCTTCTATGTGCACATTGAAGAAATATGTAACCTGTGCAGGCCTATGTCTATTAAAGAAATAGAATTTTTCCTAAAATCCTTCAAAATGCCAAAAATTTGGAAACTTTTCCAAATGTGGAAACCTCCCCTTTCCCTCAGATGGGAATGCAGACACTGTAATGTTAAACCTCTTCAACCATGCAGAAGAGTGCATCATCTTGGTAGATAATAGAATAACAACATAAAAGAGACCTCAAGGAAAAAGGAGTCTCCCACAAAGCCTAGTCAGCTAGAGTCTGCATTATTACAGCCAAGGATGATACTTTCCTTTTTGTTGAGCCACCCTGATTCTAAAGCCATTTCTTGCACCAACCATCTAGTACCTGACTAATACAGGTTCTCTCCCCAGCCCAATCACATCACCTCATAAATCACCCTTTCCTTTACAGCATTCTTTCTTGCTGTAAATAAGATATAAATATATGCTTGAGAACATTTAGAAGCTATCTCCAAAATTAAACTTTCTTTTAGCAGCTCTAGTGAAGTCTGCCAGTAACATACTCCTCTCAACTCTGTATTAGTTAGTACTTTTAAGGATAATAAATAATGTATTATATGTTTTAACTCTGATAAGACTGTTATAATTTTGTAGGAAAAAGTCATATCAAAAAGTGGTGATGAAGACCGTGAGCTCTAAAGTTAGTCTGGGGCGGCTCCCGTGGCTCAGCAGGCAGAGCTCCGACCTGCCATGCTGGAGGTCTGGAGTTCAATCCCTGGTGCCTCCTGCCCATATGCAAATTTAAAAAATAAATAAATAAATAAAAAATAAAGTTAGTCTGCCTGATTCAAATTTGAACTTGTCCTTTCACGTGTCACCTAACCATGTGCAGGCTATAAAACCTTTCTGTGTCCCATTTCATCATCTGTAAAATTCAGGCTGTCAAATACATTTATTGATGCACTCTTCTAGGTGATGGGAATTACAGCATTGAACATAACTGGCAAAAAACACAAAATCTTGTGCTCAAAGATCTCTCATGGTGGAGGAAAAACAAAAGAAAAAGTTTTTAAGCGCAGAATATTAGATGGGGATGTCTGCTATGGAAAACAAATGAAGAATTGATGGATGATGGGGTAGATGGGATTTTAAATTGGTTGTAAGGGATGACCTTAAGAGGAAGAGAATGAGAAAAGAGCCATGCATCCATCTGGGGAAAGGGACAAAAGCAAGCCTCAAGATTAAGGGCATGGCCCATAGATTTGGGTGTCCCTAAAGTTTGACACAGTATCAGGGGATTCCCTGATGGTAAAGTTTAATAGTTTCATATTTTTCCCCCCTCCTTCAAGGGACTTTGTCAATGCTTTTTGATTATCTGCTTAATATACTCTAGGATGTATCCAAGCTATACAGGATTAAAGGAACTCTTTCTTATTCTGGGGTCCTGGTGTTTAGTTGTTCAAATGAGCTACACAGATAGGTTGAGTTAGATTATAGTAAGTGTGGTTCTAAAATATAGACAAGGTCTTCCTTACCCTGTGTTCTGAATTACTTTAACCCAGACCTGATCGGCTTCATTCTTATCTCTAAATATCAGATTATATATATATAACCACTCAAAATCCAGAAATAATAATTACCACTCCAGAATAAATGTCTGCTATAAAAGCTTACAGTCTAGGGCTCTGTTTTCTTATAAGCATTTACTAATGGACACCATACCATAATTGTTCTTTTGTTTCTGGCTTGTTTTGCCTCACCAAATGTCCCACATGTTCATTCACATCATTACATGCCTCACAACTTTGCTCCTTTTTGTAGCAGCACAACATTCATTCATAAGTATACACCATCATTCATCTATTTTTCAGTCAGTCCATCCTTCAAGCCACCTGCATTCATCTGGCACGATGTATAGTGCCCAAAGTTCACAGTCCATCAACATTCTCAATTTTAGATAATTTCATTGCTCCCAAGAGAAAGAACACAAATAAACACATCCTCACCCAATAGGAAATCTAAATGTAGTCTTAACTCTTGTCCCTCCCACCATATTTACCTGTGCTGTTGCTGTAGTAGTGCTGATGTTTTCTTTTTGAACATAGCCAATAGCATGCAATAGCAGTTTCCCCTTTGTACCCTGGACTTAAACACTCTTTGTACATGAATCATCCCTTTGAAGTAGTTCTTGTAAGAACTAATTATATTTCTAGTGTTAATCAGTGGGACATGTAGGTGTATACAACCACCTTCAGTCTTGTTCATATTTAACATGGTAATATTACTTATGGACCAACTAGAGAACTGCCTTCACTTCTCTCTATTCCTGTACGTTGGAGTTTGACCTCACTAGTTAATCATTCACACATCTTTACCTTCTTTGTATCTCTAAGTCCCCTATATTCTATATTAGAAGCTTCTGATTTTACCTTTTCCATGGTCATAAAAGTGGAATCATACAGTATCTATCCTTTGTGTCTGGCTTATTTCACTCAGCATCATGTCCTCAAGGCTCATCCATCATGTCCTGTGCTTCAGGATATCATTTCATCTTACTGCTGCATAATATTCTATCCTATGTATATACCACATTTTGTAAATCCACTCATTTGTTGATGGGCATTTGGTTTGCTCCAATCTTTTGGTAATTGTGAATAATGAACATTGTTGTGCAAATGTCTGTTTGTGTCATTGCTTTCAGCTCTTCTGGGTATATACCAAGCAGAGCTATTTCTGAGTCATTGTCTTGGCTATTGACATCCAGTTCCTTAGTTTCCTAAGGAACCACCAGTCTTCCATAGTGGCCACACCATTATACATTCCCATCAGCAATGCATAAGTGTCCCAATTTCTCTACATCCTCTCCAACATTTATAGTTTCCTGTTTGCTTAATACAGCCATTCCTATAAGTGTGAGGTGGTATCTCATTGTAGTCTTGATCTGCATTTCCCTTTTAGCCAATGAAAATGAACATTTCTTCATATGCTTTTGAGCCATCTGTATTTGCTTTTCAGAAAAATGCCTATTCATATCTTTAACCCATTTTATAATTGGGTTGATTGTACTTTTGTGGTTGAATTGTATGATTTCTTTGTGTATGTAGGATATCAAACTTTGGCCAATATGTGATTTCCAAATATTTTCTCCCATGGAGTTGGCTTCCTTTTGACAGTCTTTTGAGGTGCAGAAGCATTTGATTTTGAGGAGTTCCCATTTATCTATGTTTTCTTTTGCTGCTTGTGCTTTGGGTGTAAAGTTTAGGAAGCTATCTCCTATTACTAGGGCTTGAAGATGTTTACTTACATTTTATTCTAAAAGTTTGTGGTGCTCATTCTTATATTTAGGTTTTTGATCCACTTTGAGTTAATTTTTGCATAGGGTTTAAGGTAGAAGTACTCTTTCATTCTCTTGGCTATTGACATCCAGTTCCCCCATGCTGATTTATTGAAAGGACTATTTTTTTCCCAGTCCACAGTATTTGGGGGTCTTGTCAAAACCAGTTGCCATAGATTTCATGGTGCATTTCTGCACTTGCTATTGAATTCCATTGGTCAATGCTTTTATGTTTGTGCCAGTACCATGTTCTTTTTTTTTGGTATGGTCAGGCACTGGGAATCAAACCCAAGTCTCCAGTACAGCAGGCGAGAACTCTGCTACTGCACCACCATTGTCCACCCAGTATCATGCTCTTTTGACCACTGTGGCTTTATAATAGCTTTTAAAGTCTGGGAGTTTTAATCTTCCATATTCCTTACTCTTTTTTGGATGCTTTAGCTATTCAGGGTCACTTTCCCTTCCAGATGAACTTGGTAACTAGCTTTTCCAAGTCTTCAAAAGAGGTCTTTGGAATTTTGATTGTTACTGTGCTGAATCAGTTGATCAAGTTGGGTAGAATTGACATCTTAACTGTATTTAACCTTCTTATCCATGAGCAGAGAATGTCTTTCCACCTATTTAGATCTTTTTTTAATTTCTTTTAGCAATGTTATGCAATTGTCTATGTACAAGTCCTTTACATCCCTAGGTAAGTTCATTCCTAAATACTTGATTCATTTTGTTGTTATTTTGAATGGACTTTTTTCCTTAATTGACTCCTCAGTTAGGTCATTGCTTGTGTATAGAAAATTACCAATTTTTGCACATTAATTTTATATCACACCAACTTGCTAAATTTGTTTATTAGTGCAAGTAACTTTGCCATAGTTTTCTTAGGATTTTCCAACTTTATTATCATGTCATCTGCCAATAATGAAATTTTAAGTTCTTCCTTTCCTATTTGGATGCCTTTAATTCTGTGTCCTGCCTGATTGCTCTAGCTAGAACTTCTAGCACAATATTGAATAAGAGTGGTGACAGTGGGCATCTGTGTTTCATTCCTGATCTTAGGGAAAAAGCTTTCAGTCTCTCTCCATTCAGTACAATGCTGGCTATCAGCTTTTCATATACTCCCTTTATCATATTGAGGTAGTTACCATTGATTCCTCTCTTTAGAATTGTTTTTATCACAACAGGATGTTGTGTTTTGTTGAATGTTTTTTCAGCATCAACAGAGACGATCATGTGATTTTTTCCTTTTGATTTGTTGATGTGCTGTATTACATTAATTGACTTTCCTGTGTTGAACCCTCCTTGCATTCCTGATATAAACCCCACTTAGTCATGGTGCATAATTCTTTTAATGTGTTGTTGGATTCAATTTGCTTATATTTTATTGAGAATTTTTGCATCTATGTTCATTAGGGAGATTCTACTGTACTTTTCCTTTCTCATAGCATCTTTACCCAGTTTTGGTATTTAAATGATATTAGCTTTATAAAATGATTTAGGTAGTGTTCCTTTTTCCTCAATTTTTTGGAAAAGTTTGAACAGGATTGGTGTTAGTTCTTTTGGGAATGTTTAATAAAATACCCTGTGAAGCCATCTGGCCCTGGTCTTTTATTTGTAGGAAGATTTTTGATGACTGCTTGAATCCTTTACTTGTGATTAATTTGTTGAGATCTTCTATTCCTTCCAAAGTCAATGTAGATTGTTTTTGATTTTCCAGGAATTTGTCCATTTCATTTAAGTTATCTAGTTTGTTGGCATGTGTCTATTCATAGTATCCTCTTATGATTTATTTCTTCATGGTCTGTGTTAGTGCACCCCTTTTCATTTCTGATTTTGTTTATTTGCATCCACTCTCTTTCTCTTTTTTTGTCAGTCTTGCTGGTGGCCTAAAATTTTACTGATTTTCTCAAAGGACCACCTGCTGGTTTAACTTTTTGTTGTTGTTTTGTTGATGTTGTTGCTGTTTTCCCATTCATTTAATTCTGCTTTAATCTTTATTTCTCTTCTTCTCTTTGCTTTGTAGTTTGATTGCTGTTCTTTTTGAAGTTCCTCCAAGTGGGCAGCTAAATCCTCAATTTTTGCTCAGTCTTGTTTTTTTAATATAGGTATTTAGGGCATAAATTTCCCTCTCAGCACAGCCTTTGCCACATCCCAGAAGTTCTGATAAGTGGTATTTTCATTTTCATTCATCTCCAGGTAGCTACTGATTTCTCTAGCAATTTCTTCTTTAACTCACTAGTCATTTAAGAGTGTTTTATTTAATCTCCATATATTTGTGAAAATTCTTGTTTTTTGGTGGATATTAAGATCAGCTTCATTCCATTGTGATTAAAGAAAGTGCTTTGAATAATTTCAATGTTTTTAAATTTATAATGACTTATTTTGTGCCCCAGCATATGAACTATCCTAAAAAATTTTGAGGAAAAATGAACACTACCTTATTCATTTTATAAAGCTAATATCATTTTAATACCAAAACTGGGTAAAGATACTATAAGAAAGGAAAAGTACAGGCCAATCTCCCTAAGGAACATAGATGCAAAAATTCTCAATAAAATATTTGCAAATTGAATCCAACAATACATTAAAAGAATTATATATAGAATGTTTCATGAGCACTAGAGAAGAATGCATATCCTTGTGTTTTGGGGTGCAATGACCTCTATATGTCTTTTAGGTCTAATTCATTTGTCAAGTTTTTTAACTTCACTTTTTCCTGGTTGGTCTTCTGTCTGTTTGTTCTATCTATAGTGGAGAGTGGTTTATTGACATCTCCTACTATTATTGTCAGACTATCACTCCCTTCAGTTTTGCCAATGTCTGTCTCATGTACTTTGGAGCTCCTTGATTGGTAGCATAAATATTTAAAATTGTTATATCTTCTTGGTGAATTGTCCTTTTAATTAATATATAGTGTCCTTCTTTGTCTCTTATGTCTTTGCAATTAAAATCTATTTTGTCTGTTATTAGTGTAGCTACTTCTGCTTTCTTTTGTTTGCAACTTGCATCAAAAATCTTTTTCCATTCTTTCACTTTCAATCTATTTGTATCCTTATGTCTAAAATGAATCTCTTGTAAGCAGCCTATAGATGGATTATATTTATTAATCCATTCTGGTAATTTATATCTTATAATTGGTAAATTTAGTCCATTAACATTTAAATTTATAAATGAAAATGCATTTCTTGAATCCACCATCTTATCATTTTTTATTTTATTTCCCAAATCTGTATATGCTTTTCCTTCTTTCTCTTTTTATCAGTTAAGTTACCTTTACTGGTACTCTTCAATTCTGTGCTTTCCTCCAGACCTCCCTCCCCTGTCTTTTTTTTTCCCACTGGCAGAACTCCCTTTAGAATTTCTTGTAGAGCCAGTCTCATGTTGATAAATTCTTTATGAATTTGTTTGTGAAAATTTTAATTTCTCCCTCAGTTTTAAAGAACAACTTAGCTGGGTACAGAATTCTCAGCTGAAGTCTTTCTCTTTCAGGATCTGAAATATATCATACTACTGCCTTCTCACCTCAATGGTGCCAGTTGAATAGTCCAAACTCAGTCTTCTGTGGTTTCCCTTGTATGTAGTAGACTGTTTTTCTCTTCATGCTTTCAGAATTTCCTACTTCTCTCCAACATTTGACAGACTGATTATTATGTGTCTTGGGAAAGGGCTATTTGGATTTATTCTGTTTGGACTTTGTTGGGCTTCCTTGACTTGTTGTTTTATGTCCTTTACATGTGTAGGAAAGTTTTTTCCCATTATATCCTCAACTACTCTTCCTAGCCTTTTACTCCTCTCTTCTCCTTCTGGAACACAATGATTCTTATATTTGTATGATTTGTTTTGTCTATCATTTTCCTGAGATCCAATTCAAATTCTTCCATCTTTTGTGCCATTTGTTATTTTGAGTGTTCAAAAGCAGTTATCCTGTACTTTAGTTCTCTTATTCTTTCTCCTGTCTCTATAGATCTGCTGTTGTGTGTCTAGTAAATTTTTATTTGGTCCACAGAATCTTTAATCTCTGTGATAGCTTGTATTTTTATATTTATTCTTTCAAATCCCTCTTTATACTCTTTTTCTGTCTCCTTGATGAATCTTTAATCTCTGTGATATCTTGTATTTTTATATTTATTCTTTCAAATCCCTCTTTATACTCTTTTTCTGTCTCCTTGATTTCCTTTATGTCATTAGCCATCCCACTTATTTTATTTATTAGAGTTATATGAATATCTTTGATTAGTTGTTCCAATGTCTGCTTCTCCTCTGGTGTTTTATTTGGTTGTTATGCTTGGCTATATCTGTCTGCATTGTGATATGCATAGTGATCTGTTCTTTTCATTGCATATGAAATCTTGACTGATTTACTTTGGATGTTGATTTCCTTTATCAGTCTAAAGATTTGTGCTTGCAGGGTGGATGTGTAGCAGGATGCAATATGCAATGAGGGGCACAACAGTGTGGAGATACACTAACATACAGGTATAGGTGCAAGCTGGTGCTTATGAATGTGGGCATCCAGTGGCCAAGGAGGATATAGCTGTGCAGGTGCAAAGGTCTGGAGGGTGTAATCTCAATGTGCACCAGTCTCAGATATGGTGCTGTTTGCATACACTTGCTCAGCTATGGCAGGGAATTGGCAGTATGACTACGTGGACTGGTTGTGGATGTGACCTGGCTGTGCAGGTCTGCACTTTCCCAGAGCTGGAGGGCATGACTGAGGGTTGTGCATATGCATGGATCTAGGAGTGCCATAAAGTGATGTTCCTAGAGCTGAATGCTGTAGCTGTGGACTGAGCACAGGTACAGTTTCTGTAAACTGTTGCTCAGAGCTCAAGGGATATGGGGTGCAGTTGTGTGACATTATGGGCTAGAGGCAGGTGTAGACTGGGTATCAAGGTAAATGCCAGCATTCTTTATGCACTGGTGACAGCCTGCAAGGGGCAGGGAGGGAGAGTTAGCACTCAGCCGGAGCACAGGAGAGTTCAGATGGGCTGTACTTGGGGTATGGAGAGTGGCAGCTATGTGCACTGGGGTTTGGTGGGGCAGGGGTGCTTGGAGTGTAGGAAATGGGGGTGGCTGTTAAGGTTCAAGTATGTGAGGTGTGGGGTGAGTTGCAAGTCATGGGGCTGCACTGATAAGGGTAGCCTGTTCAAGGAATGTGACTTGGCTTACTTCCTTGTCCCCATGTCCCTGTCTGTGCACTCCTGTGGGCTCTGGGCTTCTGCATTAGCTCCAGTTCTCTGCTTCACAGTTCCTCAGCTTCTGCAACCATGGCTACCATATGTGGTGCAGAAGATTCTCCCAAGTAAGTTGCACTCTTAAATTTCCACCTCAGTCACCCTCCTCTCCCTTCTCTAACATTTCCTTTGATCAGAGCTGAGCTAGATCTACCTTATTCCACCATCTTCCTGGAACCCCAGTACAAATATTTTAAAAAGCAAATATTAGCAACTTCTCTGAACAATATGTCATAACATGTGGATTCATTATCAGTTAGCTTTGCAACTTTTCTCTATTACAATTTGTAAAACAAGTGAATCAAGAATTAAGCTCAAATTTTGCATGTTCTTAAAAAGCATACACTTATAGAATCTAGGGAAAAGGAAATGAGTTTTTAACACACCAAAGTCAACAAAGAAATAGTAATTGCTGAAGCTTGTTGATGCATCACAGAATAGTAATGTTTTCAAATGGTTAGAACCAAAGAACTATGCTCTGCATACATATTTAACCTTATAAATTTACAACATTTCAGGGCATACACTGAAGGGCAACACTTACAATTGTAAGATGAGATTCTTGATTTCACTCATGTACCAAGAAAATATTTATGCCCCAAGTTGAAATTATAAAGGAATTATGAAAGTTAATCATGATCAGAGGAAATAAAAGCTACTAAATAGAAACAGTTGACAAAAGTTTTATGTGTGTGTTATATATATATATAAACATATACAGAAGATTAGTATAGAAGACTATGAATAAAGCTCTCAAAAATGGTTAGGATATTTACATTTTTAATAATTTTAAATATTTTCTAAATTTTCTTCAATGTTTGCGTGTACTTTTTTCCATAATTTAATTCTATCATATTATTTTACTTTGCTCTCAGACCAAATATTGAACTTCTCTTTTTCCTTTTTAGTTGTCAGCATATTTATGAATAAGATTAGCTAAAATTTATGAAGCACCAGTGAATATTTTCATAACAAAATATATTGCATATTTAAAATTTGCAAGAATGTAAGCATTCTGATGATTTATTCAAAATTTATTAACATTGCATACATTCTTTCTAATTGTCATCTTATTTTATCTGTAATGTAACTATAGTTTTAGAATTATTATTCTTTTGCAGTTGAGGAGACTAGATTTAAATTTTCAATGTCTTATAAACAGATATACAGCTATATAGCTGGCAAATCTAGAATCAACAATCCGGATTAATCATTGCAAAATAGCACTCTTTAAGACTCCTGCTATATTTCTGATTGTGCTCTCCAAAATAAAATTCTCAGATTGAAATATGCCTGGGGATTTCTATGATAGAATTTAGAGAATAGCACCATGTTTTTTGTTGTTTTTTTTTTTTGTACATTAGCTGTCCTTATAAACATATGTATTTAAATCACAGGTTTAAAACATATTTCATGGCTTACAATTACTTTATGGATTTCTAAAAACATATTTTTGGAAATGTTCCAGATCATGTTTGGTGTAATAGAGGATTCCTCAATAGAAGTTCAAACTAATTAAAGGATGCGACTCTATGGAGAGACCAAGTAAATACCTAAATAGGACAGAAATTTGCCCTTAAAGTTTCAGCATTACTTTTATTTCAATTGCCTAGTTCTCTCTCTCTCTTCTGCCTGACTCTAATGAGAACAGTTTACATTTGTTTGTTCCTAAGACTATAAATGAGTGGATTCAGCAGGAGAACCACCATAGTATAAAACATAGAGGCCACTTGCTCCTTTTTCAAGAAGTAGGATTATTTTGGGTTTTTAATAAATAAAAGATCATAGTGCCATTAAAGATGGTGATGCCCAGGAGGTGAGGACCACATGTAGAGGAGGTTTTACACTTTCCTGATGTAGAATTAATTTTTTAGTATAGTACACAGATGGATCTATAGGACACAGAGATTATGATAAGAGACATTATTACATTTAAACTAGTGAAAATGAGTATCACAATTTCAATGTTTTTGAGTTTCAACAGAGTTAAATCTCCTTGGAATGTTTGGTGGAGTTCCCTTGTGAATCCATCTGGGTTTTCATTTGTTGGGAGGTTTTGATGACTCATCCAAACTCTTACTAGTAATTAGCTCATTGAGATCTTCTATTTCCTCAAAGTCAATGTAAGTATATGCTGTGTTTCTAACAATCTATTTCATCTCAGTTATTCAATTTATTAGCATATCATTGTTCACAATATCATCATAACACTTCCTTTTATTTCACCAGGGTCAGTATTAATAATTCCTTTTCATTTTGAATTTTAATTATTTGTGTTCTATCTTTGCTTCTGTATCAATGTAGTTATAGGTTTGTAAATTTTATTGATCTTCACGAAGAACCATATTTGGTTTTGTTGATTCTATTTTCTTTTTGTATACTACTTCATTTTTCTCCATTCTAAACTTTGTAATTGCCTTAGTTCTGCTAACTGTGGGTTTAGTTTGCTTTTCTTTTCTTGTACATCCAGTGTTGAGGTTATTTCTATGATTTGAAGTCCTTTTTCTTTTATCATGTATACATTTAGAGCTACAAATTTCCCTCTCAACACTGACTTCAATGTATCACATAATTCTGATACATTGTATTTTGATTTTCATTCATCTCAACATAATTCTTAATTTCACTTCTAATGTCTTCATCAATTCTTTGATTGTTTAAGAATATGTTGTTTTTTGTTTTTTAAATTTATTTATTTATTAATTAAAAAACTAAGAACAAACAAAAACATTAACATATCATTCCATTCTACATATATGGTCAGTAATTCTCAATATCATCACATAGTTGTATATTCATCATTTCTTAAAACATTTGTATCAATTCAGAAAAAGAAATAAAAAGACAACAGAAAAAGAAATAAAATCATACAGAGGAAAACTAAAAAGATTATACATACCATACCCCTTACCCCTCCCTTTCATTTATCACTAGCATTTCAAACTAAATTGATTTTAACATTTGTTCCCCCTGTTATTTCTTTTTATTCCATATGTTCTACTCATCTTAACAAGGTAGATAAAAAGAGCATCAGACACAAGGTTTTCACAATCCCACAGTCACATTGTGACAGCTGTATCATTATTCAATCATCCTCAAGAAGCATGGCTACTGGAACACAGCACTACATTTTCAGGCAGTTCCCTCCAGCCTCTCCATTACATCTTGAATAACAAGATGATATCTACTTGATGCATAAGAATAACCTCCAGGATAACCTCTCGACTCTGTTTGGAATCTCTCAGCCATTGACACTTTGTCTCATTTCCCTCTTCCCCCTTTTGGTCGAGAAGGTTTTC
>PVIY010051841.1:0-15435 GCA_004026745.1 Myrmecophaga tridactyla | reverse complement strand
CTCTTTTCCTTTTTCTCGTTTTAATTTATCAGGGGGAAAAAAAAAAGCCCGAGACCCCTCCTCTTCGGCGTTGGATTTCTTCCCCTCCCCATAAATAACCTTCTCTCCCTGGCTGTGTCCCCTCCCCTTCAGCCCCGTTGCCGTTCCGGCCGTCCTATTGCCGCTCTGAATCTGCACTGCCGCTTGCTGATTACGTACAGCAGAGGATTGTTGACAAGTGCTCTGGAGCCTGCCTCGCCGCTGCTCTTCCTCCCTCCCTCCCTCTGTCCTTCTTCCTCTCTGTCTCTCTGCAATGATCCGGCTCTGAGGATGGCTGCTCCACGGGTCTGTCAGGTGCAGTTTTTGGTGGCTTATCTTGAGGAGCCTGGGATAGAAGGTCTGTTCCTATAAATAAAATGAAAACCAAATAGCTCTAGATTTGTTTCAGGCTGCTGTGGCTTTTGTTGGAGAAATAGGCCTTTGTGGGTTTCCCTGTTGGGGTCTTGTTTTAAATCCATAATGGATGGCAAGGTGCTATATATGAGTATGTAAAAAGTGTGGCGATTTGTTTAACATTATTATTCTTCTAGCTTTGATATACTCCCTAGGGGCAATGGTGGCTCCTGCAAAGGCACTGTGGAAATTTACAAGAGAGAATTAATGCCGTTCTTAAAGCATTAAGCTCCGTTGACCATTTTGGCCAAATCTGCCAGTTTTAACCAGGCTCGTGTGAATTTAAGACATTTCTCTGGGGACTGAATGCCATCCAGCTATGGCTGGTCCCTTTATTTTATTGCCAATTTATTTGATCATTTCCCAGCATTTGAAAATAGATGTTTGATTAAAGTTAATTAGTTCATCCTCACCACAGCTTTGCTTAGCATTTTTATAAACAGCATGCATTTTCATTTCCCTTAATCCTCTTTATCCACCTCCTGTCTTTCTCCCTTGAAAGATGGAGGAAACTGAGGCATGTAAATGGATGCTAAGTGTTTTGTCCACAGTTCTCAAGTGATTCTTGGTTAGACCTTAAAGCTTTAAACTTCGAGTGCTCTCGATTCTTATCCCCTATTTTGTGTCTTACTCTATGTTCGTATGACCAGCTGTATAAACACAAATTAATTTTGGGAGTTGACCATTAGGTGCCTATAGTCTTTGCAGATTCCATTGCCACATTCCTGTAGTTCTGCTTTCATGTTGCTTCCTTAATGTTTCAGTATTGAAAAAGAGGTGCTCTGGGAGGCAGCAGGCCTTTCTGAACTTTAACACTAGCTTGCTTTCTGCTTTCTTAATGTATTAATCTGAAAAGTGGTGTACAGTTGATTTGTCTGTGTGATATAATAAAGGAATCTGGGAAACTGCTGCACTTTCCGGTTAAACAAAGCATAACCTAGAACTTCAAAGGGCCCATTCTTATTGTCTTGGGGAATAAATATGGCTGGAGCAGTTTTGGGGTAACAATGTTTACTTATCCGCAAATGGTGATCTTCAGGCACAAAGTATGTGAAATTTGCTCATTTCTTCCCCTTATCACAGACTAGTCCACAAACTGGTAACTTTATGGTGTTTTGTTGATTTGAGTTAAAGCTAGCTTTGCTTACCTTTGTAGAGACTTGTTAATATTTGAGGGGCTGTTTCTGTTGGCAAATTATATTTGTGAGTGTATGGCATGATTATATAAAACTTTAAAGGCAAATATCTTATATAATATCATATATATATATAATTAAGGGTGGAGTATGTATATATAATTAAAGGTAGAGAATCAGCTATCTCTGAAGATGCTGTGTATGCGTGCACATTCCATGGCTTGTAAAATTAAATTTTGGCACGTCAGTTTTTCTGAAAATAAGGCTTTGTACGTGTTGTTCTCATTTATCAAAAAATATTGTTAAAAGACCCCCCGTCTTTCCCTCTACTCTATGTGGCTCTAAGTTCCCATGCTCTGCAATGGTGCTATTGTTCTGCCGCTCGTTCTGCACTCCTGCCTAAGCCCAGTGTTGTCTTTAATCACCTTTCTTCAGAATGTGGACAGCAGCCTTCTACCAATGAGTGATGGTACTGGGCCCTCTGTATTGTGGAGTCCTTTTACTTAGCTGATAGAAGCACAAGGTGAATGCCTTTGGGGTCCGAAGGATCCATGTAACTAGCTCGCTTGTCAGGCTCGTGTTTGACTGGTCTGCCAGCCTACAGTTAACAGGGCCAGGATGAGGCAAGAGCCAAGAGAAGTTAAGGCCTGGGACAGAGGGGTCAGGGTGCTTGGATAGAAACGTACAGCGATGTGGGTATTTATAATCCACTAATTATTATTCAGTAAACACTATACTTGTTCTGATTTAATAAAAATCATGTTCAGGATGAAGAATGAACGAAGAGAGTTGGAAGACTGTAGGAAGAGCCCTTTTCCCAAAGAAGTAAGTGAGCTGTGCCAAAAGGCTTGGTACACTTTGCTCACAGTTGTCATCTTCAGAGTTGGTCCAGAAATTTTTCTTAGAGATCATGGTTCCATCCCACTGAGAAATTTTTGTACCTGAATAATGTTCAAATATTAGTGATAGAGCCTCTCAACGAGGAGGGAATTTCCTCTCTCCTATTGACTCTTGATTAGGTTACAGAAAGCAGAGGTCTTTTTTTTTTGTTTGTTTATTTTTGTTTTTATGTAGTGCTCAACCATTCAGGGATTTAGATGACTACAACAGGGTCCATCTTAGTGGTAGCCAAGAACTGCTTGTCTGGTGGGTGTATTTCTTTTATGGTTCAAGGTGAGACCTTCTCATTTCAAGGATTGGCTATCTCTTTTGCTTTGTGTTTTTCAAACTTAGTCATTTGCTTGATTCTGAAATAGGAAAAAAGAGACAGGGGAGATGCTTTTCTCATCTACCCAGTGGCCCCAGTTTTCCATGTCAGTCATTGTCACTATGTCAGGTTTTTATCTACCACATTTTCTCAGAAACCTGGGCATGCAAAGGAGGTTTAGATGAGTGAGAAATGTTTTGTGGCAAAGGTGTCTGGTGTGGGTGGGTTTGAAGGACTCTCCTGGGATTATTTTTGTTGTTGTTGTTTTTACTAGCCTTAAACTAAAAAAGTCTGTGTCCCCCTGTACTTGAGGCTGTTTTGAAGGACTGTTGGCCCTACGTGCATCTTCACAGGTAATCTCCATAGTTGATGTGAGAGTAGACAAAGGGGAGCCCTAGTCTGCTCAAGGGCCAATTCTCATGGGAGAAAGGGATAATTATTATCCACAGGCTGAGGTGTTAAACCATTTTCGCTCGCACGTTGTTGACCATGAGTCTGTCAGTGACATCTCCCTAAAGACTGTCATTTGTTTCGAACCGCATCAGCGTTTTTGATGTGGAGAGCATGCCGATGGAGAAGCTTAGGCTCCCAGACCTCTCTGCACTGCTCCCTAGTCCTCTCCCTCCCAAAGCTTAGCGGAAGCTTAGTTGCTGACCTGAATGTATAAAATTGTGTTTAAACTCCATATTCACGGAACCTACGAGGCTGGCTCAAGCTAGAGCGTCCGTGGCATCAGAATGCTTACCCTGTTTGAAAAACAAACAATCCACAATTTCATCTGTCCTATTTTTAGGATATTTTTCTGTCTTTTAAAATTTTGCATGAGAATAGGAACTTTGTTTTTCATTAGTAGTGGAGGCTTTCCAGAAACCTCAGAGAGGAATCTATCTCAACCAGGGGAGCCCTTTGGAGTCTCTTTTATAAAAAAGTTTCCTCTTAAAGTACTACAACCCCTCTTCCCCCTCCCCCAAAAGACACACTAAGAAATTGCTGCTAAAAATGAAAGCTCTCTTTCCATGCTTGACTGTTTAATATGTAATGTGATACCTTGTTTCACAGTGACAGGGTGACAGACGGCCTTGGCTCTATAATAAGAATTACCTTTTGTGCAGTCCTTCTACAACAAAGCCAAATACATTGACTCTCCCTAATATGCTAATTATTTTGGTGTGCTCCAGATGTTTTAGAAGCACTGGAACAGCTTTAAAGGTCTCCTGGTTTTTCATTTCTTTTTTAACCCTTCTTTAGGCCTCGCTTTTGTGGACTAGAGAGGCATTCGATCTTCCTTTGGCTTTGAGTTCTGTGTACCTAATGGGAAGATTGGTCAAACTTCTTTGTCTCTGAAGCATCATTATTACGAGCACTGAATGTTCTAGTCCTTTTTTCAAATATTTGGAAAGATTATCTTCTATCTATATATGTTCTGAAATTATATTGTTTTCCTCAAATGCTTAGCAGAAGTTCCTTCACCTAAAGGAATCTTTGGCCTAATTTGTGTTTATATTTTTCCAGTTACCTCTATGTTAAAGCAACATATATCTCTGATCTCAAGAAAAAAAAAAAACGGCAAATTTATTCCTCTTTTCTCCTGCTGTTCTGGGCTCAGAAGTCAATTTTGTTGTATTGTGTTGTGTAGCTTTGGTAGCCTTTATGTTTCTTGTTATTTTGGGAGGTAAGAGGAAAAGCTACTGATTTTGCAAAGCCGTTGATGGCTGAGTTCTGTTAAAATATCTTCCTTGGGGAATTGGTCCTCAGCTTGTGAGAATGGACACTGCTTTGTGGTGGCCGAGTGGCCCCAGTCTGTGTCTCGCTGCTCCCGCCAGCTGATAGCGACTAGTCAAGGTTGCAAACATGGCCCCCAAGCTGCCTTTACCGCAGTGATTTGGAGTTTTTCAGCCCATATTTATTGCTTTTGTGAAAGACAATAGACATGCTTTAATTTAAGTTCAACCTACTGAATATTAATAGAGGAGAACAAATGCATATGTGAGGAGACTGAAATCTTGTGGGCCATTCAATTTCCTCCGTTTAACCTTTTTTCCCCAACAAAGGTTTTTGTTGGTTTGGAAAAATAAAAACGGTTTGCGTGTTTGAGGGGAGGGGGTATCATTTCATTAATTTTCATTGACTAAAAAATAATCATTTAAAACATTGGTGGCAGGCTTTGTTAGGGGAAAGAAAAGGCAGTTCACATCCACTTGGCTAATGCTATAATAATGGCTATTCTGCCCTATGGCATCATATTCCATCTTGCTGACCAGGCTCTCTCGATTGGGCAGACAGTATGACTTGGAATGAAATATTCAAAATAAAATGGGATGGATGGCCAGTATGCTGGAGGTATTAAGGGTGTGTGTGTGTGTGTGTGTTAAGAAAAAGCCTATTCATATAGACTGTCTCCTTAAAAATAAATGCAAAATTTCTCTGCGCTTTTAAATATACACAGAATGAGAGTACTCAAAATATGAAAGATTTACCAGTTGATCATGTGAAAAATAAGTCCCACCCATACGTAAAGGTGTGGGGGCCTTCACCTGCTTAACAGGCAATATGTGTGGGGCCCATTTGGAAGATGAATGTGATTTCACGTTCTGATTTCAGTCTAGGATAGTCAGTCATTTTTAATCTTTGGATTGGGGGAAACCTTGGACCTCTTTTCAGATTAGCTGATTGGGTTCAATAGACCCACTCCTCGGGATTCCTGTTAATGTAGTTCAGTATTGTCTTAGATCTTTCAGAGCAGTTTTGTCTGTTTTGCCTTACATTGAGGTCCAGTACAGTCAATTGAATTTCCCAGGTATTTTTCATGTGAAGTCTGTTAATACAGTTTTCCCAAATTTGTGCTTTGCCTAGTTGATTTTTCTGAGGAGTAACGTGGGGTTTATGCCTTTTTTTTTTTTTTTTACATTCATAGCTGTTAAATTTGAAAAAGTGTACATGTCAGTGTTAATTTTTTTGTTCTATATTTGCCATATTAACTGTAAGTATACCTTCTTTGCCTTCACAAAATTAAATTTATAAAAGGTAGAAGCATGCCCCAGACAGAACTTTGTGCATTGATACTTTACTGAGTTCTGTTATAATAGATTATACAAGTTCCTTTTGTTCCCTAAGATTTAATTCATATGCCAGAGATTTATAGTGGCTTATGATGCCTGTATCCTCTTTTATTGATATGGACCCTCCTTTCCACTACACCAATGGGTCTCAAAATGTGGGCCCTGTACCAGCAGCATCACCTGGGAATTTGTTAGACTCATACACTCTGGAGGTGGGATTAGCAGACTGTGTTGTCAAGTCCTCTAGGTGATTCTGATGCATATTCAAGTTTGTGTGACTATTTTCCATTACAGACACACTGTACCAGAGTATATTGTTATTTATACTTGAAAATGTTGTAAAAATAGATCAATGGAGAAATAGATGCATGAACAGTCCAGGTTCTGTGGTGTTACTGCAGCATACTACTTTCCTTAAGAAATTTGTCTGTATTGTGTTTAGTGCAACTGTCAGGAATCACTCAAGGATTTAATGCAGGGAATTAAATGCTCAGAAGAGTGGTGCAGAGGGACTGGAAGAGCAAAAATCAAAGGGCCTCCCTGGGATTTTGGCTGCCAGGACAAAACCTTGGAGCTGTGGATCCACAGATACACGCTCAGATTGTTGCCGCTGCTCAGCTGCTGATGCCCACAAGATTGGTGGCTTGATGTGGACAGTGGGGCCTAGTCACTTGTGTCTGTGGAACTTCCCACTGGCAGAACCTAAATTGTATCTGGAGCCCTAGGTGCAAGTCTCTTCAGCTGTCACTCACTAGTGTGGCCTTGTTGCTTGCTAAAATACTTTGATAATACTTGATGAATAGCTGCTTCTTGAGGCCTCTGATGGCCAGCAGCCCCTGTTCTAAAATCTTTCTCTTTTCTAGTTAGTAAACGCATTGCCAGGATCCCCATGATTCTCCTGCTATGGCACTGTGGCATATATGAGACAGTCAGAGGCCGATCCAGGTTCAGTGTAATGGATTGTTGTGAAGAGCAGGTTGTGTAATAGGATTTCTAGGTTAAAGCTTTTCTGTTTGTGGCACGTACTGGTTCCAGAGAGCAAGTCCAAAAAGGTCTTGTCCAAATGAAATTTATATCTGTCAATTTTAGTATCTCTAGGGTAATTAGTATTTCAGGGATAATTAGTTAGATTTGCTAATATTTGAGATGCCTTCATCCTTTCCACCCCAAAAGATGTTTATACTTTAAAAAAGAATCCTAAAGTACATTATGATTTAAAATTTCAGCTTGAATTTCCAACTATCGAATTTTTTTCCTTGTTAGGCATTTCTATCTCCTAAAGGGTCTAAAGTAGGATGAGGTATGGCTGCCTCCCACCCCACCCCGCCCCCATTCAAAGTGGATATGTGCTTTTTAATCCTCTTCTATCCAAATCCTTGTCTGTCACCATCAGCCGTTGCATAGGGACAACTGTGGTAAAGTGCTGCTTCCTGATGTATTTTTTTAAGTGTTTGTCCCCTTTTCTCATCTGTAGGGCTCCTTGGTAATGGCCAGTCTAAGGGATTAGGACCAGCATCAGAACAGTCAGAGAATGAGAAGGACGATGCATCCCAAGTGTCCTCCACTAGCAACGATGTTAGTTCTTCAGATTTTGAAGAAGGGCCGTCGAGGAAAAGGTTAGTACCCGAGGCTGAAAACTGACACCTTAAACCAGGGACTACAAACTCAGGTGCAATTTTTTTGTTACATGGGAACATGAGCCCACTCACCCGATATCCTAATTATACTAGAAGAACAGAATTCTGGACTTTATATATGAAATACCTTAATTTTAAAAATATTCTATAATTATAATTTAAAATGACTGAACAAAAAGATCCTGTGGCCCAAACAAAACATGTTCCTGCCATAAGAATTGGCCAAAGGTCGCCAACTTGTAGCAACCTCAGCTCCTGCCTTAACCGGTCATCTGAACTTACTGATTTTCATTGGTAGTAATCCTGAGGAAGTATGTAATCCTGAAGAAGTATGTTAGATGGTGTTTTGCCTCTGAAAGGAGACATTTCTGAAAATTTTAAGAATTAAATGAGCGATTTCTGAAAATTTTTTTCTCTTCAGGAAAGCAAAATTTAAATTTTGGACATTTTTAATCTTTTGGCTCTTAAGTTAGTGGTTGTGGAATAGGTTCTTTAATTTATCAGCAGTCGTTTTTATATAACTTTCCTAAATATGTTTTAAGATTGTTTGATAAGGAGGTTGGCTGTGGTATTTTTTGATGAGAGTTGTTGATTTCCTGGTCAAATAATGGCAATGACATTACATAACAATGTTTTAAATTGGGCGTTTAAAAAACCCTTTGCCTAGTACCTGCCTTTTTGCATATCTCATGTTTTTACTTTTTTTTCCCCTTTAGAATTTGTGTCTCATTTTGTTCTTTTTCCAGTCATGTACTTGATGTTTTCCTGGGTGACTGGCTGATGACTTTTTCTTAGAATCTGTTCATTTGAGTGTTTGGAGAAAGGACCAAAAACAGTGCCCTGGTGTGGTCCTCTGTTCATTCATTCTGCAGAATTACAGTTCTTTTCAGAGATCTCTGTGTATGTAATGAAGAACTCAGTAAAAAAGAAAATTAAAAGAGAATAACATTAGCCATGTATAGATCTCTCAAATCCTTAAAACTGAAATTTGAGGTGCATAGCTCCAAGTCTTACTTTCCTCCATCTTGCAGTGTTTTTGTTTAAATAGCCTACAATACCCTGAGTATACGTTTACTTCGATCTCATCTTCTTTTAATCTTCAGCGTTGTGTATAGAAGATGTCAATAGATTTTGTCATTAGATCTACCAACATATTGTGCTTTACTTCTTCTCTGTTTAAAGACCCTTAGGCAAATATCTCACTGGTGATCCTGTTATATAACAAATACTCCATAACTTCCATTCTCCTCACCTTCCCCACAGTTTAAAGATTAATCGTCATAGGAGAGGGATTTCAAGGATGTGTAAAAAAAAATCATATCAGTAGATATATTGTAATGTGTAAACTTACCTGAGCCTTTCAACATGAATGAGCATCTGAGATAGCGCTACTGGCTTCCTTTTTGCTGCTGGACCATGATGTTGCATGGTAGCTCTGTGCAAAGCAGTTATTTAATTTTGCTTCCAAGGGTAGTGGAAGAGAAATTTTGTTCTGATAGATGTTGTATCACCAAGGAAAACTTACTGCAACTTCAATTATTATTGTGCCAAATACCTTGTCTTACTGAATTAAGGATTCATAGCAGCTTGTTATTTGGTTATGGTGACACTGTTGTGTGAAATCCATCAGGGACATCGTTGAATTAAGGATTTACAGGTATGACTGGATTGCCGTGGCCATCATTACTGGAATAGGACTTTGTAGCTTTCAAGCAGGTTGTGTGGTTAGGGTATACATTTCTTCCAGTGGTGCAGCATCCATAGCAAGTGTGGAAGAAAAGATAGGTTTTAAATTAATACTTTAGATTTCTAATTGCTGATTTGTTTTGATTCTTCATTAGTAGTATGAACCCTGCCTTCTGAAACATGATGGGTAATCAGAACCAGAATTCCTGGAGCTATATTGGTGTTCTGTTCAGACCGCATCTTGACCTTTACATATACTGTATGTTTTCTAATAAAAGTGTGTTGTCTTTGGTGAAGATGGCAAGTCAAACCCAGAGTAACCATATATAGTTGGTTGTTTTGAAATGCAGAGTCAAACATTGGTTGGATCCTTGACTAGATGACATTACTTACTGTTATATGTATATAGTAAGGGTATGTTTTAAGATTGGCCATTTGAATTCTCATTTGTTATTTAGAGTTTCTAGGACACACCACTGAATTAAAAAAATCCCAAGACCAGGTCTATGTATTCGCTTTGGAAAAAGCGTTCTCTATTTTTTTTTTTTTAGAACTCCATCAATTGCTGACTATTCTTGTACACTTAAAAATAACTCTTGCTGTGCACCACTTTTTAGGTAGATGTTTTTAGGACTAATTACCATGTATTTTGTTTTGTCAACAGAGGGAGGAGGAGGAAGAGGAGGAAATTCCTGCGTTTGACTTTTTTCTTATACAAAAAATAAAAAATCTGTGGGAAAGATTGATGCTATCCTCTGTTCTGACCTTAGCCAATCTGACTTTCCAGCTTGTAAAATTAAAGTGGTTATATTTTCTACCACATGATACTTGTAGCATGTCTTTTAAAATCTTCAGGTATAATTGTCTTGTGTTTACCATTTTTATATTTCTGCAGTAAATCACCTTAACTATGTCATGCTCCATGTACTTGTTACCATTGCTTTTAGTCGAAGTTGGGGATTTTTTTGGTAAATAGAAAGCTGTAGAATCCATAGTTCTACAGGATTTTGCATTTTGTATATTTCTCAAATCCATTATTCTTTTTATTTATCTTGAAGGAGGCACATTCCCAAAAAATGAAGTCCCCCCCCCCTTTTTTTTGAACCTAACCATTTAAAAGTTATCATCTAAAATCATGAAAGAAAAACTCAACCCTGCTTTTAGAAACTCTCTGCTTATTTATTAGGTGGGTGGAGGATGGCCCAACAAATGAAGACAGGAGAGACTGCCCTGGGGTGGGGTGGGGGTGTACATATAACTCACCTTGAATGTTGAATTTTAGTTCCCTTGTTGTTAGCTTTTTTTTTTTTTTTTTTTTTTTTTTTTTTTTTTTTTTTTTGCTGTTGTTGTTTTTATGTTAGATGATTTTTATACATTAATCGTTTTGTTTTTGTGTTTTTTTTTTGTTGTTTTTTTGGGCATAGGCAGGGTCTGGGACTCGAATCTGGGTCTCTAGGCTTGGCAGATGAGAACTCTTGCCACTGAGCCACCGTTGCACTGCCCTTACATTAACGTAGTTTAAAAAATATTTTTATTGATAAATCTTCAACATATACACTCCATACGTAGTTGTACAATCAGTGGCTAATGATATCATCACATAGTTGTGTATTCATTACCATGATCATTTTTTAGAACATTTGCCACTACAGAAAAAGAAATAAAAAGAAAACTCATACATCCCATACCCCTTACTCCTCCCTCTCCTTGACCACTAGTATTTCCATCTACCCACTTTATTTTATCCCTTATCCTCCCCATTATTTATTTTTTAATTCTTTATTTTTACCGATCTGTCCATACCCTGGATAAAAGGAGCATCAGGCACAGATTTTCAGAGTCACATTGTAAAAGTGTTACATCTTGGGCGGGCCACGGTGGCTCAGCAGGTAAGAATGCTTGCCTGCCATGCCTGAGGACCCGGGTTCGATTCCCAGTGCCTGCCCATGTTAAAAAAAAAAAAAAGTGTTACATCTTTATATGTTCGTCTTTAAGAATCAAGGCTACTGGAACACATCTCAGCAGGTTCAGGTACTTCCCTCCAGCCACTGCAATACACCAAAAACTGCAAAAAGGGATATCTGTATAATGTGTAAGAATAACCTCCAAGATAACCTCTTGGCTCTGTTTGAAATCTCTCAGCCACTGAAACTTTATATTGTTTCATTCCTCTCTTCCCCCTTTTGAACAAGAAGGCTTTCTCAGTCCCATTATGCTGGGTCCCAGTTCATCCTAGGATTTCTGTTCCATGTTGCCAGGGAGCTTTATACCCCTTGGAGTCATTTCCCACATAGGGGGGCAGGGCAGTGAGTTCACCTGCTGAGTTGGCTTAGAAAGAGAGGCCACATTTGAGCAACGAAAGAGGTTCTCTGGGCGGGTGGGGGTGTGTGTGACTCTTAGCCTAATTTTAAGTAGGCTTAGCCTATCCTTTACAAGAATAAATTTCATAGGGGGCGAATCCAAGATTGAGGGCTCGGCCTATTGATTTGGTTGTCCCCACTGCTTGCAAGAATATCAGAAATTCTCCAAATGGGGAAACTGAATATTTTCTCTTTTCTCCCCAGTCTCCCAAAGGGACTTTGCAAATACTTCTTTATTCACTGCCCAAATTACTGGGATATATCGGGGCATCCCAGTAACCTGGACAAATGAACAAAGTCTCACGCCCTATTCAAGATTCTGTGTACTTGTGGTATTCAACTAAACTAACCATATAAGTTAAATTAGGTAATGCACTACCCAAAATATAAATTTTGTGCCAAATAAACATCTCTCCCTTTGATCTCACAAGGAAGTTGAAGTTTGAAAATATGGATGATACCGTCTTTTCACTTGTAATCTGCTCTACCTTAGTCCTATTCAGAAGAGCTTCCTTCATGTCTCTTGTCAAAGTCTGATCCCTTTTTCAACTCTGTTAAACAGTTCCTGTATGGAGCACTGCTGACTTGCATAAGCTTCAGAGGCATAACGCTTGTCTCAGGTGACACATAAATCCCCGAAGTTTCTGGAAATGACCAGGTGTTCTAGTTTGCTAGCTGCCGGAACGCAACACACCAGAGATGGATTGGCTTTTAATAAAAGGGGATTTATTTTGTTGGTTCTTCAGAGGAAAGGCACCTAACTTTCCACTGAGGTTCTTTCTTACGTGGAAGGCACAGGATGGTCTCTGCTGGTCTTCTCTCCAGGCCCTTGGGTTCCAACAACTTTCCCCGGGGTGACTTCTTTCTCCATCTCCAAAGGCCTGGGCTGAGCTGCAAGTGCTGAGATGAGGAATGCCGAGCTGCTTAGGCAGTGCTACGTTGTGTTCTCTCATTTAAGCACCAGCCAATTAAGTCAAACGTCACTCATTGCAGCAGACACGCCTCCTAGCTGACTGCAGATGTAATTAGCAACAAATGAGGTTCAGGTACCATTGGCTTATGTCTGCAGCAACAAGCCTAGGTATGCTCACCTGGCCAAGTTGACAACTGAATCTAACACACCAGGTTATATACAAACAGCTCAGTATTTCCGAATTTAGAAATAACAGTTACAACTCTTGAATATATGTGACTGTTCTAAGAGCTTATGATCTAGGATTCTTTACAGTAGGCCCCAACCTTATAACCGTGCTCAACTTCAGTTCACCAAGGTTGTATATTATAGTGAGTTCATATCAGTGAGACATGGTATTTGTCTTTTTGTTTCTGACATTTCATTCAACATACGATTGTCAACGTTTATTTACCTAGTTGCATGCCTCACAATTTATGTAGTTTTTGCTGCATGGAATAGAAACATTCTAGAGCTTTCAGTCTTTAATCAGCCCCTTCTGCATTTGATAGTGACCATGCCTTGCCTCTTATCCCCTACTACTCTGCATTCACCGTGCCATCCATTGTTCTCTGTTGCTCTTGTAAAGTTTGTGTTTTCTCCATGTGTCTTTAGTATTTGCAGAGACCAGTATGGCAGGCGTGAGCTTACTATGAGAAGTGCTTTGGAATCATGGTTTTGGTGGTAGAGATTATCTGTTTGGCTAGTGGAAAAGGAGTTTTCACTCCCCCCCCCCCCCAAAAAAATGTTGTGTGTATTTTTAGTTCTAAGTAAATCTTTAGTTGTAAGATCTAAGATGCATGGTCCAAAAGGGGTCACCTGAATTGGTCACCTTTAAAATGTATAACAGAACTCTCTGTGTTTATCCTTTGGTGTGTGGGTATAGGGGATATGTAGGAAAATGTTGATGACAATGTTAGTTCATGCAGAGCTCTCACATATATAATAAGCACTATATGAGAGGAGCTTCATGTAGCTATGTCTTTGAGATATGAATTGCTACTTTGGGGACAAGCATGTTTGAGAGGGACTTTGATTTATACAAATTGATTTGTATCTTTTCCCCATGGTGCCCCATCACAGCAGTCTGTAGGCAAATGGAAAACTGTGGCAGTGTGTCCTTTATTACTGAGTCACAGGGTAATATCTTTGTGGTATAGTGTGTATTTCCTCCACAGAGTATGGTGTGAGCAGGTGTTTACATATTTGGAACAGGCATAAGTGGGTGAATTTGTGGTTTGAGAAGACAAGGGTTTGGTGAGCAGATTCCACCTCTGCTGTTCACACGTTGGCCATTGCTTCACGTTTCGGAGTCACCCCCTTTTCTCGGTATTGATAGCCTGTGTAAAATAGAACCACCTGGTATATTTTTTCAAGTGTGTAGTGCTCGTATGATAACACAGACTCCTAAAGGTTCTAAAGAACTGCTTTAAAAAAATGCAAGCTGCCTCTGGGGGGTATAATTGTTTTCTTTTTGTTAAATAAAGAGCTGTATTTTAGTTAGGGCTTTGCTACTGTGGGACTTATTGAGATCAAAGATAGTTTGTCCTCTTAAAGTAAATTTAATTTTGAAGGTAAAAAAGTAATTATTTCAAGAGTTTGGATGCCGTGGTTTTAATGCAGCTTAGATTCTGGATATGAAAACATGTTAAAAATGGTCAGAATTTTCTCAGGCTTTTAACAGGTGTTCTTTTCATAGCTGAAATGTCAGTATTCCTGTTTTCTGATCTGAGTTACTTTGTTGGCATAAAGTACTTTCCTACTTCCCAGTTTGGAAAGAAGATAGGCTCAGATGCATAGGATTTTTCCTTGGCAGCATGAACTGTTATAAAAGTTGGATTTATTCAAGGAGGGAGAAAAATCCTTACAAATTAACTACTCACATCATACAATTTAAAAAATTTAATATGTATGATGACACAATGCGTATGTATATGTATATATATATTGTGTTGGTAGTATAGTTTTAACATATCTAATATAAGTCAGCTGGCTTGAATTGTATGGAATATACTTGTAATAGATGTTTTAATATTATTGTCTACTAATTAATTTCTGGAGTGAGTTCAGATCGACACCCCCCCCCCCTCATTGTGGGTCTTTTTTTTTTTCTTTCCCCTTTTGTGTGCCTAGTAATTTTTATAGATACTAGGCTGCTGGAGTTTTTTGCATTCCTGGAAATATTTTTGAGCTTTGCTCTGGGACAAAATTAACTTACCAGGAAATTGTTTGATCCTCAGGTCTTGCTTATAAACTTTAAGTAAGTTCTTAATAGCAATGTTTGGTTTAGGGCTAGGTTTTTCCCACTACTCAGGCAAGACTCCTCGAAGTACTTTAACTGATGCCTCGAAAATTCTCTTTTCCACTTTGGTAGAAATAAGCACTCTTGCAGGCCTTTTAGAGGGTCTGTTCCCCATAATCCTTTCTGGCAGTACTTTCTCATTAAAACTACCCTAGTGCAGGGCAGTACTGAGCTGAAGACTTGAGGGGCACTGTCTGCCAATCTCCAGAGTTCTTTTATTGCATCATTCTCACCTCTGTGGTACTCTGTCTTGCAAACTCTGTTCGCCTTAGCCTTCTTGAACTCTCAACTCCTTCTCAGCTCCTAATTGAATTCTCTCTCCCTGCTCCATGGCCTGCAAATTCTCTCAGGGCATTAAGCAGTGGCCTTCAATGGATCACAGTACTTTGTTGTGTGCTGTCAGTGTTTGGTCTAGCTTTTCACTTGTTGACTCCTGTCTGCAAGTGGCTAGAGCAAAAGTTCCTGTTTGAATTTTCTGTCCAGGCAGGGTGGGGGTGAGGAGTGGGGTAGGAAAATAATACCAGGAAATGTAGTTGCCGTATTTGGCCTTTATGTTAATCGTAAGTCATAAGTGTTCATTCAGTTATTGTTAGTCATTAACGAAAATTGTGAACAGCCCTTACCCAAAAGCAAAAAGAAAATTTCAAAATGAATAAAGAGCTAA
>PVIY010051840.1:0-15472 GCA_004026745.1 Myrmecophaga tridactyla | reverse complement strand
CATGTGAAGCCATCTGGTCTTGGACTTTACTTTTTGAGGAGCTTCTTAATGACTGATTCAATTTCTTTCCTTGTGATTGGTTTGTTGAGGTTGTCTATTTCTTCTCGAGTCAATGTTGGTTGTTCATGCCTTTCTAGAAAGTTGTCCATTTCATCTACATTGTCGAATTTATTAGCATAAAGTTGTCATAGTATCCTCTCATTACTTCCTTTATTTCTGTGAGGTTAGTGGTTATGTCTCCTCTTCCATTTCTGATTTTATTTATTTACATCCTCTCTCTTCTTCTTTCATCAACCTCACTAAGGGTCCATCAATCTTACTGATTTTCTCATAGAACAAGCTTCTGGTTTTGTTGATTTTCTCAATTGTTTTCATGTTCTCAACTTCATTTATTTCTGCTCTAATCCTCATTATTTCTTTTCTTTTGCTTGCTTTGGGGTTAGTTTGCTGTTCTTTCTCTAGTTCTTCCAAGTGGACAGTTAATTCCTCGATTTTTGCCCTTTCTTCTTTTTTGATATAGCACTGCCTTTGCTGCATCCCATAAATTTTGATATGTTGTGTTTTCATTTTCATTTGCCTTGAGATGTTTACTGATTTCTCTTGTAATTTCTACCTTGACCCACTGTTTTTTTAAGAGTGTGTTGTTGAGTCTCCACATATTTGTGAATTTTCTGGCACTCTGCCTGTTATTGATTTCCAATTTCATTCCTTTATGATCTGAGAAAGCGTTTTGTATGATTTCAATCTTTTTAAATTTATTGAGACTTGCTTTCTGACCCAGCATATGGCCTATCCTTGAGAATGATCCACGAGCACTTGAGAAAAAGGTGTATCCTGCTGTTGTGGGGTGTAATGTTCTATAAATGTCTTTAAGTCTAGCTCATTTATTGTATTATTCAAATTCTCTGTTTCTTTATTGATCCTCTGTCTAGATGTTCTGTCCATTGATGAGAGTGTGGAATTGAAGTCTCCAACTATAATGGTAGATGTGTCTACTTCTCTTTTCAGTGCTTGCCTCATGTATATTGGAGCACTCTGGCTCAGTGCATAAATATTTATGATTATTATGTCTTCTTGTTTAATTGTTCCTTTTATTAATACATAGTGTCCTTCTTTGCCTCTTTTAACTGTTTTACATTTGAAGTCTAATTTGTTGGATATTAGTATAGCTACTCCTGCTCTTTTCTGATTGTTATTTGCATGAAATATCTTTTCCCAACCTTTCACTTTCAACCTGTGTTTATCCTTGGGTCTAAGGTGTGTTTCCTGTAGTCAGTATTTAGATGGGTCCTGTTTTTAAATCCATTCTGCCAGTCTATGTCTTTTGATTGGGGAGTTTAATCCATTAACATTTAGTGTTATTACTGTACAAGTAGTACTTTTCTTCTGTCATTTTGCTTTTTGGATTTTATATATCATATCTAATTTTTCTTCTTTTTACCTTTACTGATAGTCTTCATTTCTATACTCTTCTCCACACCTCTCTCTCCTGTCTTTTCCTATCTGCCTCTAGTGCTCCCTTTAGTATTTCTTACAGAGCTGGTCTCTTAGTCACAAATTTTCTCAGTGACTTTTTGTCTGAAAATGTTTTAATTTCTCCCTCTGAGACAGTATTAAGGAAAGAAAATGTATATTCTTTTTGAGCTAGATCAGGCTGGAAATAGGTTTCATTTCATGGGTTACTTTTGATCAAATGAGAGTTGTTGCCTGGAGGACTATGATGAGACAGAAAGTGAGGCTCTATCTGGGTTGATTACTAAAGAGTGCTGAGACCAATTAACAATGTTACAGGTGCAGCAGAGGTGATACTTGCCATGTTTTTACCCTTTCTAAGTATGAGAATAGCATCAGGTAAATGAGTGCTTCTCCTCAGATTCTGTAAAAGCAGAACTCAATGGGGTATGAGGAGACTTGAATCAAGCACTGTGTCTTTTATTAGCTAGTAGTTTTACTCTGAGGAAGTGACTTCCTCCCATTGCACACATTTCCTTTTCTGAAAAATGACGTTTCCATACTAGATAATCTATGATGACTCTTTTAATTCTAAAATTCTATGACTGATTAATAGTCAAACCATAAATGCATTATAGTGGAGGCCTCAGGAGTGTGTCTTAGTTTGGGTTTCCCCAGAAGTGAATCTTGAAACAAGGGTTCAAGAGCAAATGGTTTAAGAAGGAAGTAAAGGACACTGATTGGGGGTATTATCAACCCAGTTATCACTTAATCCCACTGAGGAAACTTTGGGAGTCACTACTGAACACATAACTCATAGTGAATTCTATCTATGTTGGCAAGGGAGCTGTGGGGTATTTTAATACCAATTCACTTCAATCATTGGGTGAAGGCTAAGGGTGTAGAAGCTAAACTTATCTGCATTTCCTCTCTGTCACACAGGCAGGAAAAGTGGGTTTGGCACTAGAGAAATCCTTAGGCAGAAATTTTCAGGGCCAGGAGATATGGGTGGAGTCTACCCTACGATCCTTTGGGGAATAAGTAAAAAAAAAGCATTTAGTTGTTAAATATAGCTGATGTATTTGTGTTATTAAATACAGTTGTTATTCAAACATTTCAATAATGCAATATCTGCTTTTGAAACAGAGCTGAGTTATGAATTGAATTAGAGAAAGTCTTTGAAATCTAATAGTTATTTTCTTTTGGACACCTGTAAGGAAAGTCTTCAGATAGGCACTGCTTTGCAATGCTTCCTTGTTTTTTTTTTCCACAGTTAAGGGTCCAGTTAAGCTGCAAAGGTTATCTTTCAAACAGAAACGTTCTTTCCTTAATCCAAAGAAGGTCTGAACTTCATGTTAATAAGGGAAGATGATGTATATTTCTGGGTAGGTGGAGGTAACTCCACTAAGAAACAATAGAATTTAATTAATTGTTTTTGTTATCTAGGGTCAAGGATTAAGATCACATAAATTCGAGAAGTTAAACCACCAAAGGTTCATGCAGGGATATACTTACCACCTCCTACATCCTTCCACATGAGTGCATGTGGTTTAACCAAGTTTAATCACAACTCAGACTGTGCTAGTCCATCTTTTTTTATTCTCTATAACTGATCTTGATCTACTTCAACCCAATCCTGTCTCTCTTTTGCTCCAATCAACATTAAGGGAGAAGACAAGATTATACCACGCTATAAAATCAACCTTTACACCCTCCTCTCTTCTCAGCACTTACCAGAAACACAGGCAGAATGAGAAGGGAGAAAGAGATTACCAGCTGTGCCAGTCTGAAACTATTATGTACCCCATAAAAGGCACATGTTAATCCTAAACCAATCTTGTGGGGCAGACATTTCTTTTAATTCTGATTCAATATTGTAGGGCAGAAATTTTTTATTAGATTATTTCCCCAGAGATGTAGCATGTTCAGTTGTGGGTTTGGCCTTCTGTTTAGGTGGAGATGTGACTCCACCCATTCAAGGTGGGATTGATTGGTTTACTGGAGTCATTTAAAAGGGGAAACATTTTGAAGAAGCCTCAGATGCAGACACTTGGAGAACAGTTGCTTCAGAGCTGATAGAGACACAGATATTTGGAGATGCTTGTAGTGCTGATAGAGAGAGTCAGATGCCTAGGCATAGGAGAGCCAAGTAGCCATTGCCATGTGCCTTCCCATAAGAGCTAAGCAAGCCAGAACCCAGAGTTTTGTCCAGGCGGAACTAAGTGAAGGTCCACAGATACTTAGAGAAGAAACCACTGGGCTCAGAAGCTGAAAGCAACAGATGCCAGCTAAAAAAAAAAAAAAAGGACTAGCAGATGCCAGCCCCATGTCTTTCCAGCTGACAGAGGTATTCAGACAGCATTAACCTTTCTTAAGTGAAAATAACTTCTTGGTTGATGCCTTAATATGGACATTTTATGGCCTTAGAACTGTAAACCTGTAACTTATTAAATTCCCTTTATAAAATTTGATCCAGGGCGGTGCAACATTGGCTCAGTGGCAAGAATTCTCACCTGCTGAGCTGGAGACCTGGGTTCAATTTCTGGAGCTTGCCTATGCCAAAAAAAAAAAGCTGATCTATTTCTGGTATATTGCATTCCAGGAGCTTAACAAATTTATATAACAGTACGGGTGTTAAGTGCTCAGCTTGGCTCTTGCCTGCCCCTCCCCTTCTATCACTTCCTTCTCCTTGGAACCATCAAGTAGCATGAGATGCAGGACCCATATTCTAACTGTAGTTGATAGCCTTGATACTCAATCTTGGCTGCACAACAGAATCATCAGGAGAGCTTTTAAAATATGGACCAGATACTACCTCCATAGGTCTTAATTTTAATTGGTCAAGTATGTGGTTGAGACATCAGTAGTTTTTTAAAGCGTTCCATGGGATTGTAATCCAAAGCTGGAGCTGAGAATTACTAGTTTGTATGTTTCTTTATAACTCTCTAGTCCCCAACAATGTTTTTTCAAAGCAAAGTTAACTTTATTATTGTCATTGTTGATATTAGTAATATGCTTTTTTAGAGTTCTTTTGTATTTTATGTGCTTAACAACCCCAAGAGGTCAAACAAACTAACAAACACGACAGTACTTTCTTCATTTGTGGGTATAGAAAATGAGAACCAAAGAGGACGGTATCTGGCACAGGGTATCAAGCCCAGGAGGGAGCAGACTTCGCCTCCCGTGGGATTTAGTTCCCCAGATTTTGACACTGGATATTTATCTGCAGATAGCACAGATTAAACATTAATGGAACGAGAACTCTACTGAAAGATTTGAGACTCTTATGGATTATGAACTCCTAGAAACATTCTTTGGGGTTTTGTTGCAGCTAATAAGATGGCAGAAAGAAGGTGGCCAGCTGCTTTCCTCATTTCTATAGAGTAGATGGAATCCATAGACTCCTTTGCCACAAGGAATCCTAACTTTGTCCTCAGATCTACAGGTTGAGAAGTGAGTTTTATCATTGTACCCAAAAGGTGATCTGATCTGCACTAATCAAACTCAATAGAGACCTATTTATGACTCTAGAATTCTAATTATTTAATTTGTGTTGGGAAAGATAATTACCATGGTTACCTGTAATAGCTCTGTAGCTGCCTATTATGAGATTGCTTGGTGAGTATAATCAGAACAGGAAAGAACTGGATGACATAAAATCACAATGAGTTTCTTTTCCACTCTAGGAGTTAGCAATACCACTCCACTGACCACCAGATGATCTTACATAATAAGATGGGTCATTGTGATCCTGAAATGGAAAAACTGGACTTTCTGTTTGCACAGGTCCTAGTGACCCCTCAATTAGTTGTTGTCATGTAGAATGGTTTTAGAAGGGGGCGCTTACAAAACCTAACTTTCACTCAGGCAGATTCCTCAACCTGCTCGCCTGGGTAGAATGTTAGTTACACTCAGGAAATAAAGTAAATCTGTACTGATGTTTGCTGAGGAAATTCCTAACTTGAACTGCAAGCCTTTAATTAAAAAGTCTCTGAAGTAAGCAGAAACCTACTGAGAGCCATTGTTTCTAAATGATGTCAGACTATCAGTGCCCCAAAGAATTGGATTACTATTTCTTAAGGACATCGTTGTGGTCAGTAACTGTGTTTATTTCTATTTCCAGGCATTTTTAGATGACTTCACTATATGGTTGAGTGGAAATCCCAGCAAGGATAGAAGTTGTTCTACTGAGGAAATACTTCCCTTTGCTCAGTAACTCTTCAGTGGTAGTCGAAGTCCTGTAGAAGGAGGCAAAGCTAATTCACATGAATAATAAATCAGTGATGAAGGAGACATTAGAGCATGTTCCATTGACTGGGCATATAAGGGCCTAATCGTAGCCATGTGGGCTAAATCACTGGAAATGAGGGCAGAGTTGTTAAGAAATGACAATAAAAAATAACTAAAATGCATATGGCACATGAAATGTTATTGATTGCTTACATATATATTATATTAGTTAATCTAACAATTACTTTTGGGCAGATGGTTCTGCTGCCATTCTATAAACGTGGAAAGGGAGATTGAAAGAGTTTAAGGGATGAGTCGAAGTGACAGATGTAAGTGGTAAAGCCTCAGAGTATACAGAAAACAATAATATGCCGACACATTACAGGTAATTTCCTCTGTGCATCCTTAATATTGCTACCCCAGGAAGATCTCACGTTTGGAGTTGGTGGACGGTTACTTAGCATTGGACAAATGACCTAGCTACTTTGAGACCACTTCCTTTCCTATAAAATGATAATAAAAGAATCTCCCAGAGATGTTGTCAGCGTGAAATGAGATAATTACCTGAAAGCACTTTGTACTTTCACTTCCTTTCTCATTCCTTTCTCATGACACTGCAGCAAACTCTGGAGACAGATTAATCCAACCAGATGTTTCTGCTTCATCCTGTTCAACTAAAAAAGAATGTAGCTACTCCAAATGCCACAAAGCATTATTTTCTAATTTCCTTAAAAAAGAAAATCCAGTAGTTTAATTGGGTAGGAGATGATGCAATGCTCGGATTCTACTCAGAAGGAAAGGAAACAGAGTGGGAGGAGAATAGGGTGTAATGTTTGTCCTTCCTCTAAGAGCTAGCTTATTCGTTTGTTCATTTTCTTTCTTTCCAGATCTCTAACCCTGGATTCAGAACCTACAAAATGAAAACTGGTGCAGTTACTTTCCAGGTTGCTACTGGAGAAATCACCAAAGAAAGAACATATGTTACTGTAGACTCAACAACATGGACATTCACTCTGAAATCAGGTACTTTACTTAAACAATTTACTTGACTGTAACTACTAAAAAGGTTAAACTCTGGAAGGGAAATTGTGGTTAATACTGCCCCGAGTAGACAGAAACAGTTGGAAGCTGAAATCAGAAAGAACATAGATAAGCTATGTTACTTATCACGGTGTGGCCTTTGACAAGTCCCTTAACCCAGAAGAGAATTAAATGGGGTGTGACTGAAGAAAGGGCTTTGTATTATGCTTGAAATAGAGTAGGCATTTAGTCAATATTGGCTCTCATCATCTTTCTAGTTCTGAAGTATCAAAATTCCACACTTATTATTCAATAAATTTTAAGTTCCTCTATTTTTATTTCCTGAGTTGGCACACATATCTTACCTCCTGTAGCTGTTCTCTACTCTACACTATACTGACCCAGAAATGAAATCAGCCCCTTTTCTTGAATTTTCCAAAAATGTTTGATCACACCCATTGCCGTAACACCTTTGACATACCCTCCAACATATTTATTTATAACATATACATTTACACTTCTACTGATATATTTTATATACTATAAAGCATTACATTTTAAATTAAAAAGGTAAGAGACAAATAAATAGAAATTTAAATATTTTCTAGATCACAAAATATTATGGAACTTAGTATGCAGAGTGAATCTGTAAAATATCCGTTCAATTTACAGGTCATTCAATTTACTGGTCATGCAAAATGCAGACAAAAAGAACATTCAATTATTTGAAAAGTAGTGAATCGAACATAAGCATTCATCTTTCCTCTCTTTCAAAATTCCATTAAAGCGACAGTAAAGAAATTAAAAAGTATAAACCCATGAGGAAAAAGAGATTTGGAGGGAAAACAACAGTGAACAAGAGATGTCAACACATTTTTAGAAGATGGGAAGCAGATAACTGGGGAGAGAACTAACATGGAATAGAGGGAGCTGGTTCTCTGCAGGAGAGAACAGCAGCCCCTGGAAACACAGGAATTGGAGGCATCAGGTACTTGGAAAGGGAGGCGACAAGCATAGAGATTAAAGCAGAATGGGATGAAATTCTGTATAAGTGGCGGTAGACCTGTAGATTCTATCCCTCATCCTACGCACCATAATTTCCGCTGCTGTACCCTAATAAGAGATGGGAGTTTATTCTCTAGAGAAACTGAAACAGACAGATTCTGGACTCAGGGCACCAGGTACAGGTGAGATGATGGTGGGAAGTCAGAGGGAAAACTATTTCAGTGAAAGTTTCTATACTGAACAGTGATGTGCCCAGCTCCCTCTCCTGGCACACTGCACAGAATAGTAGCCAGGTTTATGCCCTTTCAACACAAGATTAGACAATTATCCTGGAGAAAGAGACCACTCCAAAGACCAATACTGCCTGCTCACCTAAAGCCCACCACTCGACAAGCCTTCTGCTTGCAGGGGACCCACTATGACATAGGAATGGACTGGTGAAGATCACCTGACATCAAGGAAGCCTCCACCATGGCAAAGACAGAGACCAAAACAAAGGAACTAAAAAAGAAAAAGAATTTTTAAAAAAGGGACAATTTACAAATGCACAAAATCAGGGACATATGATAAAATAACTAACATTTATTTAGTGCTTTCTATGTGCCACCTTCCGTGGTAAGCACTTTTTGTGCATTATCTCTTTTAAGGTTCAAATAACCCTGTGAGGAGGGTATCATGCAGTCTCTGTGTTACAGATGAGTAGTCACACATGAGGGGTGGAGTTTGCATGCCAAAATGCAAAGTCCATCCAGTGTCTTGGAGCAGCTAGAAGGAAAAACCTAAAATTTGGAACTGCAGTCCATACCAAACTCTGAAATCTGTTCTATAACTAGTTGTTAAATGCACTTTGAAATCTATTGCCATTTTTTGTGTGTATATGTTGTATTTCACATTAAAAAATGTAAAAAACAAAAAAGTAAAGTCCATGTTTTTAACCACTCATCCCAGTTGTCTTTAGATGACGTGACAAAGTGGTGAAATCATAACCCTGATTGGAAGAGTCACTGAAATGATACTATTTGTGGAATTGTGAGAGAAAAAACAAAATTAAAGGACATTAGCAAAAGGCTCAATTTTGTTACAGTTTTGAAATCCATGCTTCTCATTAGTATCAGAACATTTATTTTTATATTTTTATTTGTCTTTATAAAATAATAAGTTTAGAATGCAAAAACATTCAAATAACTACAAAAACACTGCTATACAAACAAACTATAAAACTGCAGGCACTGAACTTTCAGCTTTTGGACAGTGCCTTCATTATGTGGATCAAATTGTTTACATACCAGTCATTGGATGAAGGTTGCTGTAGAAAAAGTGGTTTGGGTGGGTGGGGGGTTGATGTATTATGCTAACTCAGTAAAAGGGTGAGGTGAACAGAAATCTAACATAAAAAGCTATAAACCCTTATTAAATTTTAACTGTTGCTTGTTACCATCAACATGTCTTATTTAGGGGTGTCCAAAGCAATTTTAGATGGTCACCCAAAGTCATATTTTCATACTTAAAGTGAACTTTTAATTAAAAAGCCAAGAGACCTACACTTTTAGCTACAAACTCAATGTTTCCCTGTATTTCCACCCCCAAACAGAATGCGCTTTTTTGTGAGTCTTGAAAGAATGGCTTTCTCAGTGATACATAATTGAGACAAAGCACTAAGACTGTGATTCTTTTGGGTTGACTCTTTTGAATCTCTCCTTTCAGTTCCTCCTTCTCTTTCTCCCCTAATTTGGAAGTGGCACAATAAGAAGAGTGTGGACATAAGAAGAGTGTGAACTATCTCGTGTTTAGAAGAAACTCCTTCAGCTTTGGAAGATTTAATGGGATCAGTGCAGAAGCAAAGAGGAAGGAGGCCCTTTTGAGTAGATTATCCCCACAGAGATGTGGCGCTCCCAGCTGTGGGTGCAACTTTTTGATGAGATTATCCTCTTGAAGATGTGGTGTGCCCAATTGCAGATGTGGCCATTTGGTTAGATGGAGATGTGACTCCACCCATTCAGGGTGGGTCTTGATTAGTTTACTTGAGTTCTTCAAAAGGGGAAACATTTTGGAGATGCAGACTCCTGGAGAGCAGTTGCTTCAGAGCCGACAGAGACACAGATATCTGGAAATGCTTGGAGTGCCAACAGAAAGAGTCAGATGCCTAGACACAGGTAAGTCCAGTAATCATTGCCATGTGCCTTCCCATGAGATGCTAAGCAAACCAGAACCCAGAGTTGTGTCCCAGAGGAACTAAGTGAAGGCCCACAGATGCTTAGAGAGGAAACCACTAGGCATCAGAAACTGGAAGCAATGGAACCAGGAACAAGGATGAGCAGATGTCAGCCACATGCCTTCCCAGCCGACAAAGGTGTTCTGGATGGCATCAGCCTTTCTTGAGTGAAGGTAACCAGCCTCTTGTTGGTACCTTAATTTGGACATTTGATACAGTCTTAGAACTGTAAACTTGTAACTTATTAAATTCCCTCTTTAAATTCCATTTCTGGTATATTGTTTGCTGGTAGCATTAACAAACTAATATAGTATCTTCCTCTTGATGCCTTAATTTGAACATCTTCATTGCCTTAGATCTGTAAATTTGTAACCTAATAATACCCATTGAAAAAACCAACCTATTTCTGATATATTGCATTCCAGCAACTTTAGTAAATGAAAACAGGGGGTAACAATTTCCAAAATCTTTATATGTTGGAACTTAAACAGGAAGTCCCAGCATTTAGCTCTTTTATTCTTTTTTATTTCCTTCATTTCTTCCTTTGGTCACCTTCAAGTATTTAAAAAATAAATAGATAGAACGATAGAACATGTGCTAGTTTGAAAGGATTTATATACCTTAGAAAAGCCATGTTTTAATCCTAATCAATCTTGTGGGAGCAAGGTTTCTTTTAATCCCTATTAAAATAATGTAAATTGGAAACTTGATGTGCTGGTTTGGAATGATGTATGTACCTTAGAAAAGCCATGTTTTAATCCTAACCCCATTTTGGAAAGGCAGCTGTTTCTTCTAATCCCTATTCAGTATTATATGTCTGAAACTACAATTAGATCATCTCCCTGGAGATGTAATTCAATCATGAGTGGTTGTTAAACTGGATTAGATGATGACACATCTACACCCATTTGGGTGGGTCTTGATTAGTTTCTGAAGTCCTATAAAAGAGGAAATATTTTGGAGAATGAAAGAGATTCTGAGAGAGCAGAGAATGACGCAGCCACGAGAAGCAGCGTCCACCAGCCAGCGACCTTTGGAGATGAAGAAGGAAAATGCCTCCCAAGGAGCTTCATGAAACAGGAAGCCAGGAGAAGAAGCTAGCAGATGACGCTGTGTTCACCATGTGCCCTTCCAGATTAGAGAAGAACCCTGACCGTGTTCATCATGTGCCTTTCCAGATGAGAGAGAGACTCTGGCTGTGTTCGCCATGTGCCTTCTCACTTGAGAGAGAAACCCTGAACTTCATCAGCCTTCTTGAACCAAGGTATCTGTCCCTGGATGCCTTAGATTGGGCATTTCTATAGACTTGTTTTAATTGGGACATTTTCTCAGCCTTAGAACTGTAAACTAGCAACTTATTAAATTCCCCTTTTTAAAAGCCATTCTAGATTCTAGTTCTGGTATATTGCATTCTGGCAGCTAGTAAACTAGAACAGAATACCAGAAATAAAATTAATAAAGAAATAGATATCCTGGATAAGTCCATAAACCAATTAGACCTAGCGAATATGTACTGAACACTCCACCCACCAATAGTACAATATTTCTGAAATTCTTCTGAAATACATATGGAACATTTTCTAACATAAACCATATTTGGGGCCACAAAATAAATCTTGATAAATGTAAAAAAATTAAATCATAAAATATCTTTCCAACCACAATGGAATAAAACTAGAAATTGTTAACACAAGAAAAACTGGAAAATTTACACATTTGTGGAAATTAAACAATACCTTCTTAAAATGGGTCAAAGAAGAAATCATAAGGGAAATTGTAAAATACCTTGGGATAAATGAAAACAAAAACACAACCACCAAAATGTATGGTATGCCATGAAAGCTGTCCTAAAAGGGAAATTTATAGCTATAAATGCCTACATTAAAAGGAAAGGTCCAAAAAAAAAAAAAAAGGAAAGTTCTCACATCAATAACTGAATTGCATGTCATAAGGAAATAGAAAATGAAGAGCAAACTAAACCCAAAACTACCAGAAGGAAAGAAATAATAAAGTTAGAGAGGATGTAAATACAATAGAGAATAGAAAACCAATAGTTCTTGGTTGAAAACCAATAATTCTTGGTTGAAAACCAAGAGTTCAAAAAATTGGCGCTCTGAAAAGCTTACAAAATTGCCCAAACTTTTGCTAGACTAAGAAAAAAAGAGAAGAGACTCAAGTTATTAAGACCAGAAACAAAAGTGGGGGAAATAAGAAGGATTATAAGAAAATAGTATGAAGAAGTATGTATCAACAAATTGGATAACCTAGATGAAATGGACACATTCCTAACAATACACAAATTACCAAAACTAACTCAAAAAGAAATAGAAAATCTTAATAGACCTATAATAAGTAAGGAGATTGAATCAGTACCAAAAATCTCCCAAAAAGAAATGCCCAGGACCAGATGGCTTCACTAGCAAATTCTACCAAAAAATGTAAAAAGGAATTAACACCGTTATTCTCAAACTCTTCCACAAAATTGAAAAAGAGGGAACAATTTGTAACAAATTCTATGAGATCAGCATTATGCTGATACCAAAGCCAGATAAATACACAAGAGAAAAAAACTGCAGACCAATGACCATTATAAATACAGATACCAAAACTTTGAACAAAATAATGGCAAACCAAATCCAACAGCACCTTAAAAGGATTATACACAATAACCAAGTAAGATTTATACCAGGAATGCAAAGGTGGTTCAATATGAGAAAAATGAATCAATGTAATGCATCACATTAATAGAATGAAGGGAAAACAAAGCCAAACAATCATCTCAATTGATGGAGAGGTGTTTGACAAACTCCAACACCCTTTCATGAAAAAAATAAAAACACTCATAAACTAGGAATACAAGGGAACTTTCTCAACACGATAAAGGGCATATATGAAACACTCACAGCTAATATCATACTCAACAGTGAAAGACTGAGAGCTTTTCTCCTCAGATCAGAAACAAGAAAAGAATTCCTGCCCTTGCCATTTCTGTCCACCATAGAACTAGAATATCTAGCCAGAGCAGGTAAGCAAGAAAGAGAAATAAAAGACATCCAAACTGGAAAGAAAGTAGAAAAAACTATCTCTTTTTGCAAATGACATGATTTTATATGAAGAAAATCCTAAAGAATCCACAAAAAGACTGTTAGAGTTAATAAACAAATTCAGGAATGTTCCAAGATACAAAACCTATGCAAAATAGTAGTTATATTTCTATACACTAACAATGATCAATACAGAAAGTACATTAAAAAACAATTCCATTTATGATAGCAACAAAAACAATGAAATACTTAGGAATAAATTTAACCAAGGAGGCGCAACATTTGTACAATGAAAACTACAAAACATTGTTGAAAGAAAAAAAAAAAAAATCCCAGAAAGAAACTAAAGAAAAGGTAAATAAATGGAACGACATCTACGCTCATGGGTGGAAAGATAATATTATTAAGATGTGAATACTAATGAAAGTGATCTACAGATTCAGTGCGAACCCTATCAAAATCCCAACAGCTTTTTTGCAGAAATAGAAAAACGAATTCTGAAACTCATATGGAATTTCAAGGGAATCCTAATACCCAAAGTGATCTTGAAAAAGAGGAATAAAATTAGGGGGGCTGACATGTTCCAATTTCAAAACATACTACAAAGTTCCCACAATCAAAAGTGTGTTATTGGAGGGGAGTGGTACACAGTTAGTGCAATGGTAGAATTCTCGCCTGCGGGAGACACACCGGGTTCAGTTCCCCACTCATGCACCAAACACACACACACACACACACACACACACACACAAAGTGTATTATCAGCATAAGAGTAGACATATGGACCACTGGAATAAAATTGAGAGTACAGAAATAAAACCCTATATATACGTATATATATATGTTCAACTGATTTTTGACAGGGGCGCCAAGATCATTCATAGGGAAATAACAATGCCTTCAACAAACAGTTTGGTAAAAGCTGTATTTTCATGTGAAAAAGAACTAAATTGGACTCTCATCTTAAACCGCATACAGAACTTAACTTGAGATGGATTAAAGGCTCAAATTTAAGAACTAAGACTCTAAGACCTTAGGGGGAAAAAATCCGGCTAAATCTTCATGATCTTGAATTTGGCAATGGTTATTAAATATGATACCAAGAGCACAGGCAACAAAAGAAAATGCAGACAAATTGGTTTTTATAAAAGTTAGCAACTTCAGTACATCAAAGGACACTATTTAGAGAGTGAAAAGACAAAGTAGAGAATGGGAGAAAGTAGATCAATGCAAATCATATATCCTATAAAAGTTTAATATCCAGAATATATAAAGAACTCCTACAACTGAACAACAAAAAAGCAAATAACTCAATTTAAAAATGGACAAAGGACTTGAATAGACATTTCTCTGAAGAAGATGCACATATGGCCAATAAGCACATGAAAAGTTATTCAGCATCATTAGTCATTAGAGAAGTGCAAATTAAGGCCCTCATGAGATATCATTTCACACCTACTAGGATGTCTCTCTCTCTATTTTTTTTAAGAAAATAAAACGGAAAATAACACGTGTTGGTGAGGGTATGGAGAAATTGGAATCCTCATGAATCGCTGGTGGGAATGTAAAATGGGGCAACAACTGTGGAAAACAGTTTGGCGAATCTAGAAAATTAAACAGAGAATTACCATTCTGATCCTGCATCCCACTCCTGGGTATCTACCCCAAAGAACTGACAACAGGAACACAAACAGATACTTGTACACATGTGTTCATAGCAGTATTATTTACAATAGCCAAAGGGTGGGAAAAACCCAAGTGTCCATCAGTAAATGAATGGATAAAATGTGATATATATATATACATACATGTATATTTATATTCTTGGTAATGTCCTTTGATATACAATAGCTTTTAATTTTGATGAGGCCCACTGTAATCTAGATCTTTAATGATCACTAAATATAAAAGCGTAGGAAATAATTTATAAAAACAAAAAATACAATGCAGTAAGATAGACAATGAAAAAACCTTCCAAAAAAAAAAGCATGAAGTAATTCATAGAAACATGATTATACTCTTTAATGATTAAATATCATCCATTCACTCAACAAATTCTATTCTATTCATTCAAATAAATAATTATTGACTATATGTCTGACATTACAGTAGGTACTGGGAACAAAGCAATAAACAAGATATATAGGGTTTCTGCCCTCAAGGAGCATATAATTTAGCAGAGCAGAGAGACATTAAATGAGTAATCACAAATTAATTAATTAAAATTGTAACATGTATTAAAGGAGAAATTGAGGGTAGAACAGGTTCTATCTAACTGAAGTCTTAACTGAGTCTGACAGTTCAAGGAAGTTGTTCTGGTTTGCTAGCTGCCGGAATGCAATATACCAGAAACGGAATGGCTTTTAACAAGGGGAATTTAATGAGTTGCTAGTTTACAGTTCTAAGGCCGAGAAAATGTCCCAATTAAAACAAGTCCATAGAAGTGACCAATCAAAGGCATCCAGGGAAAGATACCTTGGTTCAAGAAGGCCGATGAAGTTCAGGGTTT
>PVIY010051839.1:0-15481 GCA_004026745.1 Myrmecophaga tridactyla | reverse complement strand
GCTTACCCTAAGCATTTTTAGCATTAAGAATTTGCAGAAATCATGCCTAACAGTTAGTTCTGGAGGACCTCTTTTGTTGCTCAGATGTGGCCTCTTTCCCTCTAAGCCCAACTCTGCAAGTGAAATCATTGCCCTCCCCACTGTGTGGGACATGACATCCAAGGGATGAAAGTCTTCCCGGCAGCATAGGAGATGACTCTCAGGGATGAGCCTGGCCCTGGTACCATGGGATCAACAATGCCATCATGACCAAAAGGGGGAAAACAAGTGTAACAAATAAGGTATCAGTGGCTGAGAAAGTTCAAGTACAGTTGAGAGGCTCCTCTGGAGGTCACTCTTACGCAAGCTTCAGTTAAATATTACTACCTATCGTAGCTTGCCAAACCCAAGCAAAACCATTCCTGCCAATCCTGAAGACCACGTTGGGTATTATACAAGATTCTACAAAGGTTCCATGCAACCTTTGCATGTTAACTTTGTAGGATAACTTTCCAGAAATTCACAACCTCTAGGTGGGTCCCTGGACCAGAGAAGACCAGAAATGCACAGGGTCCAGCCTCTCCAGAACATCAGCTAGTTCCATCCCCCAACCCATATCATTGACAGCCCCTTCCAACATGAAAAAGTTACAAAGGGCATAGCCCAAATACCCTTAAAGAGCGGGAGAAAGAGCAAAAGTGATGATAGAATTATACAGTGAAGGTTGAGTTTAACAAATGAATATGATTGCTGAATAATTATACTGATATTTCTTTTAGCTTCCAGCAGCTAGAAATAAGAACCTAAAATTATGAAATTGTAACCCATACCAAACTCTGAAATCTGTTTTACAACTAATTGTTGTGATGTACTTTGAAATGTATTGCCTTTTTGTATATATGTTATTTTTTACAAAAAAGAAAAAAAAGTCTATTGTGATGTAAATGCACAGCTATATGATGATACTGTGAACCATTGATTGTACATTTTGGATAATTACACAATATGTGAATATATAATACATATCAATAAAAAATTAAGAATTAAAAAAGAATTTGCAGAAATCAAATCTGCATTTTTTTATATAGAAATCAAAGAGTAGCATAAATAATCAGTAGGCCATTTAAAAATATTATTTATAAAATAATAAACAGTTCAAGATTTTACAGATGATTTTGAAAGCAGAGAAACTGAGTAAAAGTCGCTCATAATCATATTGATAACACAAAATTCTTAGTTCATTCCAGGTTTCTATAGAAACATACCTCCAATCACAAAGTACAAATAATTTGTACATATAACTTTCTATCCTGCTTTTGGCTTGCAGTATTAAAACATTTCTTCACAGTTTTCATGACTGTTTTGACTTGCTGCATATCATACCACGAGTGGATACATCATAATTTTCTTAACCATTTCCCTGCAATTGAATCTGAGGTTGTTTCCACTTTGGGGAGTTTTTTGTTTGTTTGCCTTGGCTACCGAATACTTTTTGTATCCTGCCATGTGGGAGACCCGGGTTTGATTCCTGGCTCATGCTTCCCCCCCTACACCCCAGAAAAGCAAAACAACAACAAAAATATATTGTGAACTAAATTCCCTATGATCTACACATCACATCTGCCTCTGTGTGTGTGTGTGTGTATAGATAATAGCAATGCATATATATGTAGGGAGACACATTAAAAAATGAACACAGGTTTTGAAGCCAGTGAGGCCTCTGTTTTATTTCTGTATCTACATAGCTGCATGAATAATTTAGGGACATGCCTTAAACTCATGAAGTTTCAGTTATTTCATCTGTAAAGTGGGAATAACCACCTGTCTCTTGTGAGGTCATTGTGAGGATAAAATGATTGAACGTTTTATAGCCAGGGGCTTAGCACATCACACGTTCTCATAAAATGGTTACTGTAATTCTATATCTACAGTACTCCTACCACACAGAAACATTCATTCATTTACTTATTCAGTATTTGTCCAGTACCTATTGTGTGCCTGGCATTGAGCTTCATGTTGGCAAGACATAGAAGAGTAAGGTTCAGTTCCTGTTCTGGGAATCCCCAGTCTGTCAGGGAAACTAGACAGATTAAAAGACAGGTACAACATCTGTGTGATTAAGAAAACTATAAAGGATCCTGGAAAGAATAAAGTCCAGATTTGGGCACCAGAATAAATCAAGGTTCAGATTTGAGTTTGCCACTTATTTGCTGTGAGGCCTTAAGTTCTCTGAATTTCCATTTTTACATTTGTATTCCTACTCCGTAAGTTGTTGTGAAGGTTAGAAATAATGCATGTACAGTACTGGGCATGTAGTAGATGTTCAAAAATGATTATTATGCTTGAAGTTTTCAGTGCCCAATGATGGCTGCTTTTTATGATAACGAACCCAACAAACTGCAATATCCTGAAATGTCAAAGACTGTTCAGAATGTTCAGGTTAGTTTGAAATACATTGCATTCCATTCTCATTCTTTGCAAACTGGTCATCTACACATGATATGTATGGTAATGTGGAATTATTAGAATATTCAGCTCCCAGTGAATTGCATTTCTTGGCCATTATGTAAAATCCAAAGAAAAATGACTTATGAAGGCACTGATTGCTTCTTAACTCTAAAGGGCTTGCTTGGAATGTACAGCAGCCAGGCAGTTAACAATATGGTTTACACGATATATTCTGTCATCTCACACAGAACACGACAGTAGGAATCTCATCTATTTACCAGGATGTCTTTATGTGTGAAGATTTCTGGCTGCTCTGGAAATGCTTATTTGCTTATTTATTCATAGATGTAGAAAGTGTTTTCCTTTTATTCTGTTTCCATATTGTAGCCCAGGTAACGGACACTTTTTTACCAATGTTCTAAGGAATAGGAAGTGAGCACTGACCCTCAGTTAAACAATATATATGCTGTAGTTGCATCAAAAATACATTTACTTAATCCAAAATGGAATGAAATAATATTCAGTGTTGTTTCTATTGCCTAAGGTCATACTATAAAGCTTGTTAAGCTCATAACTTGTATATATAGTATCAATTACAACATATTATTTAATGCATCATTTTGCTTGATGCTTGGTAATATCTTTCTTGGTTAACTTTTGAGGTTTGTTTGTTTTACTGTTCACTAGATTTAAAAAAATGCAACCAAAATTTCTAATAATGTGACTATCCAACTAATCAGACTAATCAAACACATTTATTCAGCATCTGCTGTGCGCAGCACTCTCCACATTGCTGGCTTTAAACCCTGAGCTGCAAGCATTGTCTACAGAAAGATTTCAGAGAGTTAAAATAAAGAAAAGCCAGAGAAGGTGAGTTAGGTTTCCTCAACCACTGGGCCAGACAGAGAGCAGGATATGAAAAGAGATTTTTGTAAAGGCACAACATGATTCACACAAGTAGGCACAGAATATAAACCCCACAGATATAGTATTCTAGGACTGTGAAGTCAATTTATACATTTAAAAATAGTTTATTTTGGAATAATTCTGCTCTTATGAAAAAGTTGCAACTATGCCACAAAGAAAACTCATATATCCCTCTCACTCTGATTCATTTGTCTTTTTTTTTTCTGAAACGTCTGAGAACAAACTACAGATATGATGCCCCATCACCCCTAAATACTCCACTGTGTATTTCCCCAGATAACGACACTTGCTTAAACAACATAGCCCTCCTTGAAGACTGCCTCAAAAGGAAGGGAGAAGCTCCAGCTAGAATGGTCCAAGTTTCCTATATAAGTGGTGCAGAAAAATAGTTTCAACAGAAAAAGAAGAGTGTTTAGAAATTGAAGATAGGTACTTTTCATGCTCCAATTACCATGCACATTTATTATTTTATTCATTAATTCAACTAACAAGTAATTTTGATAACTCAATATTGCTAGACCATAAGGCAGCAAATAAAGATGAACAAATCACACTCCTAATTTTTAAGGAATTCAGAGGCTAGGGAAAGTGGTCAAAATTATAAACATATCTTCCTTTCCCCTCTCTTCCTGTGCAGAGGAGTTGGCAGTGAGTTGTTCCATCAACAAAGTAGGAAGCCATGTAGAAGCATGTAGGTAGTGTACTTGTCAGCACCCAAGAATTCAGGGTTCTGAGAGGGAGCAGGAAGCCCCCCAGCCATGCTCAGTGATGTGCCTACCAGTGTGTGAGGATGTGGGACACCAAGATGGAGAGGTGCAGAAGGTAAAGGAGATATCCAGGATGGTTGGGAGATGGGTTACAATAGAAAATAAGTAAACTGATTAAACAAATAAGTAAATGTATTGAGGTTAAAGAGAGTCAGACTTCTTAGTATTGGAGAATAAATTTACTACTATGGAAAGGGAAAGGCTAGAAAGAACTTAGAGGCATTGAACTGGAATTGGAATTATTGGTATGAACTAATAATTTAAAAAATATATAGACTTATAGATAGATATAGAAATAATTATAGAGGTATATGTATTTTTATGTGTACATTTATATACATTTTCTATCTTTATCCACTGTGTCAGCTTGAATCTGTTATATACCCCAAAAAGCCATGTCCTTTAATCCTCATTCAATATTGCTAGGTGGGATCTTTTTTACTGTTTACATGGAGATATGACCCAACCAATTGTGGGTGGTAACTTTTGATTAGATGGTTTCCATGGAAGTTATGTCTTCACCCATTCAAGGTGGATTGCTTACTGGAGCCCTTTAAGAGGGAACCATTTTGGAAAAAGCTATAGAACTACCAGAGCCCACACAAGCAGAGACCTTTGGAGATGAAGGGAGCTTCATGAAACAAGAAACTGGGAGAGAAACTAGCAGAAGTCACCATGTGCCTTTCCAGCTGAGAGAAACCCAAACAACATTGGCCTTCTTGAGTCAAGGTATCTTTCCCTGGATGCCTTAATTTGGACACTTTTTTTATAGCCTTGCCTTAATTTGGACATTTTCATGGCTGTAGAACTGTAAACTTGCACCTTAATAAATTCCCCTCTTTAAACACCATTCCAATTCTGGCATATTGCAATCTAGCAGCTTACTAACTAAAACATCCACTAAGAAGGCTTAAAAGTGGTGACATCCCAGAAGTAATGAACATACAGTGTATGGATCTTAGTTTCTAAATGTGATCCTCTATGAAAGGAATCAGAGCTGCTTGGAAAAATGGATGATTTTATGGCAGAAGCAGTACAAGATGAATCTGCAATGTCTTATTGTGCCTAAAATTAAGAAGTGCCCAAGATCTGATGGATACATGTCAACAGGACACCAGAGCCACTTTGAGGCGCTCTCATGGGCCAAATATGGGATAATTTGAGAATGAGAATAAACAATACCAGTAATGAAGTACAGCCCATTAAATAAAATAAGAGTCCATGCTAATCAAATGCTAACTAATGAAAAGGAACAATGGAATGAAGGTTTGATGAGGAATAGGATATTGGTGTAATCTTAGAAAATCTCCCCCAAAGTACACTAATCAATTACCAAAGGGAAAATGGTAACTTAATTAGACACCTTATAGAGAGATTTCATTTCCATTTAGCAGATGAAAACACTGAGACTTAAATGGGGTAAGCGATTTGTCAAACATTATATACTGAGTTGGTCCAAAGCTGATACTGGAATTCAGGTCTCCTGATTCTAAGTTTTCCAGTTTTGTATTCTTTCCAATAACATACTGCCAACGAACCACTCAGTGAGAGGGTGTTAATGTGGGAGAAGAGGTCAGAAGCTGAGCCAGACTGCTAATGGTCTGGAGTGCCAGGCACAGAAGTTTGGACACTATTCTGGAAGTCATGTGGAGTCCTCCAGGTTTTTGAGAACATTTTGTAATAATAAATATGAAAGTGCTTGTAATGGAGCCAGGACCTAACAAATGTTTCTTCATTTCTTTGTTTATTCATTAATCTGTAGCTTGTAGTTTGCTGTGTCAGCAATGTGTAGAGATGATGGAGGGAGTGGGGGAAATTAGGCAGGGAAATAACTCATCCATGGAGAAGATGGTGAACACCTGGGCTAGGCTGAAGGCAGTGGGAATGGAAAAGAAGGCGTGAGCATGACAGATGGCACAAAGGAAAATCACCAGCATATGGAAACACAAGAAGAAGGCAAGGCAACAAATATGAAACTTTAGGCCTGGATGATAGGGGCAAGGATAGTGCCTTCTGAAGAAAGAGTAAAATCTTTGGAAGTAGGTAGTAAGTGAACTTGATTTTAGACTTGATGAGTTTTGTGTTTTATATTCATTTAGTGCTAATGAAAATGATGTAAAGTGACATATGGAAAATAGATAAAATAATAAATAAAATGAGGACATCTTTGCTGGTTTGAAAGGATGTATGTCCCCTAGAAAAGCCATGTTTTAATCTAAATCCCATTTCATAAAGGCAGAGTAATCCCTATTCAATACTGTATGTTTGAAACAGTAATCAGATCATCTCCCTGGAGTTGTGATTTAATCAAGAGTGGTTGTTAAGCTGGATTAGGTGATGACATGTCTCCACCCACTTGGACGGGTCTTGATAAGTTTCTGGAGTCCTATAAAAGAGGAAACATTTTGGAGAATGAAGGAGATTCAGAGAGAGCAGAGCAGAATGACATAGCCACGAGAAGCAGAGTCCACCAGCCAGCAACCTTTGGAAATGAAGGAAAATGCCTCCTGGGGAGCTTTGTGAAGGGAAGCCAGGAGAGAAAACTAGTAGATGATGCCATGTTTGCCACATGCCTTTCCAGATGAGAGAGAAACCCTGACTGTGTTCGCCATGTGCCTTCTCACTTGAGAGAGAAACCCTGAACTTCACTGGCCTTCTTGAACCAAGGTATCTGTCCCTGGATGCCTTTGATTGGACATTTCAATTGACTGGTTTTAGTTGGGACATTTTCTCGGCCTTAGAGCTGTAAACTAGCAATCTATTAAATCCCCCTTTTTAAAATCCACTCTGTTTTTGCTATAGTGTGTTCTGGCAGCTAGCAAACTAGAGCAACATCTAAACTTCAGTTTAATTGAGCGCATCTTTGTGCAACTTGTATTGACTCAGGCAGTGTCCCAGGTGCAGGTTATACAGTAGTAAATACGGTAGACGCGGTCCCTCCCTCACGGACCCTATGAACTAAGGGGAAGAGGCCTTAAACAAGGAGAGACAAGGGAGATGACCCTTGTGAAAGGATAAGTGTGGCATGTGCTAAGGGGTGTAAGGACCAGAGAGACTACCTGGTGGGGTGGGGCCAGGAAAGGGCTCCCTGCACAGGTGATACGCTGAAAGCTGAAAAATGAAAGGACAGCCAGGGGCAGATGTCGGGAAAGACTTTCCTGGCAGAGGATCCAGCAGATTCCCTCATCTCAGAAAAAGGTAACCTCATCCTCTGGTTGCTCAGGCAAACAGCACTGGAGTCGCCCTTGATTTCTTTGCTTCTCTTATATCCTAAATTCAATCTGTCCCATAATTTGTTGGTTTTCCCATCAAAATATATCCAGAGTCCTATCACTCTCCACCACCTCCATTTTCCTTCTTTTCTTCAAAACAGAGCAGCCAGAACGATCCCCTCAGTACACATGTTGGATCAGGTTCCTCCTCTACTCAGCTGTCCAAAGGCTTTCCACTTCTCTCAGGGGAGATGCTGAAGTCCTTACCCTGGCCGACCAGCCCAGTGATCAAGCCCACCCCATAACTGCTCTCCCCTCATCTCTTATTCCTCTGCCCTTTGTTTGCTGCACTACCAGTGCTCCTTAAACATGCACCTGCCTCGGGCCTTTTGTACTTTCTGGGAGTTCCCTCTGCCTGGAATAACTACTAAACGAATAGGGGTACAATTTGAAGGAACTAGAGAGATACCTTTTGTAAAAATGGGGTAAAATTTCTGCTAAAGTTAACCAGAGGTGATGGTGGCACATTGAGGTGAAATCCTCAGTGGCTAATAGTCAAGAGGGAAGCTGGAATAAGAGATTATTTAGAAATTAGAGATAACGACAGAACCTATAAAATTGCGAATGACGCTTTTGATGCCCTTTTCTAGTGATAAAGTAGAAGATAGCTTTAGATATTCACCCTCACGAAGGCAAGTAGCAGCAAAGAACATAGCAAATCATGGATATTTTAAATTTGCCTTTGGAATTCACTGTGAGTGTGATTTTTGGCAGCCGATGTACCATGTCAAATAATTTGTTTTGCTGGACCAGCTTGCATTCTCCAAGGACTTTTCACTGGGTGGTGGGAGGACATAGTTTAAAATATGGCAAGGCAGACCAGACTGGGTTTTAAAATTTATTGTGAACACCCACAGGCCAGTAATTAACAATGATATTACTAAGAATAGCCAGTAGAACACTTAATGTGTACCAGGCACGGTGCTAAGCATGCTGTGTAGATTATCTCATATAAACTTCAGAAAGCCCTGTGGCATAGGTACTATTGACCCCATTTTTACAGATTAGGAAACTGATGCTTAGAAAGATTAAGCCACTGGAAGATCAGACAGCTTGAAATGGTAGGGTTGAGGAATAAACTTCACCATTACATTATGACGGTATCAATATATGGTTTTAGAACAGAGAAGATAAGACATTTATTGCTTTTCACCAAAGGTTTGCTTTTGATACTTTGATGCTTATTTTTTGGTAAGAAATAAAGTATTAAGAAAGAAACTAATGTTCGGTATTAAGGAATAGGTACATTTTAGGCTTATCAAAGAAGATCCATCAGACCCGACCCCATTGTGTGTTCAAGTGTGGTGTCTGAGTAGCTCAAACTCTAACTTCTGAAGGAGGTAGCATACTTTAGGAGCGCTGGGAGTTACCTGTGACTTGGCATTGAATAGCAAGTAGATCACCTTTTCTGGTGAATCCTAGGTACTTCCTCTTAACAAATTTCTGGCTGTTGGTTCCTAGTACCTATGGCAAGTTTACGGGGAGGGCTTTCAGCATGACAATTCCCGAGACACAGGATTTCTGCCCGAGAGACTTGGTGGCCCCTGCCTTTCATCATGCCTTGGGAGTGGATCGGCTCAGGGACCAAGAACACCTCAGATAAGCCAGGTGGGGAGATGCACTGTGACTGGTGCCACCTATTCGATGGCATATGAAAAAAGTTTTGCTAAAGTGCTTAAAAAAAAAAGAACACAAACCTGTTGAACATGGCGTTTTATTTAAAATGGGGTCTTATAGAAACTGCCTACTTGAAAAGTTGCCTTTAGGGCCGTAGGAACGTAAAGAAGTTTTGTGGTCTAGGATCTCTGAAACGTTTTCTTGTCGTGGCACACATAGAAAAGGAGACTGCTTGCACCATTCTAGTAGCGGAGCTCATGACCACAGGTGGCCGCCTTAGGGTCCCAGGCTGCCCCACGGCCCATCCACTGCCCCCGGCTGGAAGGGATCAGTGTCTCAGCACACATGAGGAGTGCATCATCCTGGCAAGGATGCCTGGAAGGGAAGCGCTGATGGATGGTGTTGTTAAGCCCAGTCCTTAATATTTGTACAAAAATAGCTTTATGGGAAACTCTCCAGTTTTTTAGGCATTTGATTACGAAAATTAGTTCTCACAGGAGGGGATTCCAATTTCCACAGTTTATTACTATTTGTAGGAAAAAACTGTTTTATAGTGATTCTGTATTTATACCTTGTTCCAGGAGATCTTTTGTCATAAAAAGAGTGGGACCCTTAGTTTATTGGAGAGCAGCATATCTAGTCATCTGTAGGAGAACCATGACTGGTTCTATCTTGATGTACAATATCTAAGGAAACATTCTTACACCCAACACTTGGGCACTTAATTTTTTTTTCAGCTGATTATATAGAACCCATTAAAATTAGCAAACTTTTTCCCAAACGATCACCATGGTTTAAAAAATACTTAGAATTATGCATTCCTCTGTGTGATGGTTGTAAGGCCTTTGACCATGACATAAACTATAACCTCTGAAAGTTAGACAAATGAAAGGTAGGAGGGCTGTATTGTCGGCAGAGAGACAGAAGAGTTTTAAAAGCACCAACTGAGAGATGAAAGTACTGGCCTAGAAACCAGAAACTTTTGAATTATGTCATTAAGGTAAAAGTTGACGAGGAGTGGCGCTAAGAGACACTGGATTATCTATTTTGAGTTTCATGGTTCATTTTTTTACCCCCTCTCTCTCATCACTTTACGTTTCCAGCTGAGAAGTTAAAACAAAGCTTAGAAGACCTGGAGAAAGAGGAAAGCACCCTGCAGTTTCAGCTTCCCTCCAGACAGCCAGCTCTTAGCAGCTTCCTGGACCATTTGGGAGCACAGGTTCAGGCTGCCTTGTCCTGGGCAACTCAGAAGTAAGTATTTAGAATTGCCACCACTTTTCACTCTTTGTTTTTCTCTTGCTGGGTCATGTTGCAAAGAACTGAGAGGAGCTTAGTTAATGAGACCCTTAGCTACTTTTGTGTGGAAAGGCGCATCTTTGTTGTGTGGGCAGGTTGGGGTTCCTTCCAGAGTCTGGCATGGGTCATGCACCCCTAAAGAAGCCATTTCTGCTAACTAATGCTTAGCAGCTTCCAGAGGGAGAGATCTATGAGCCACAGCCTGGCTGTTAAGCTTCCCGTGGGAAGCCAACGTTCTGAGAAGACGCCGGTGGGTTTCCACTGCTCAAGGGCACCTTGGTCTTTCCTAATCGTGTTAATAAGCCTGTAAAATTCCCAGATGGATCTCTCCAACAGGATGAAAATACAACTCCTTCCTGACTCTACCTCTAGCCCCTGAGCAACTTCTGTTGTTCGGGCCATCTAAGGGTCTCCTGGGATTCTGTACTGCAGAGAGCAATCAATTCATTCTAACGTGGTGGTTCCCAATCTTATAACAGAGAAATCAGGATTTAAGTGATGATTTTGATTACTGAATCATTATTTAGATGTTCCTTTTTTGCTTTCCGGTATACTGGAATAGACAGAGGGAAATACCTGAAATCTCTAAATTATAATCCAGCTGCCCTGATCTCTGATAATGTATAGCCCTTATCTTCTGCCCCTGTGATTGTAAAAACCTTGTGATTAACCTTCATTTGTACCCAGTTATCCAGTTTTTCAACTTTAGAGTCTATAATCACTAAAGACAGCCTCTAATGCTTAATAATAAAAGGTCTTGGGTCAGCCTGGAAGTAACCCACTCTAAGTCCAAAGTTATCTTGATGACTGAGACTGGATCTAACCAAAGCGGGCCCGCCTAAGATGTGCAGTAGCTTAGACTTTAACCTACGAGTCACCTACACCTCCTCATTCCTACATTTTCTTACATATGTTCTAAGCGTGTAATTAATCTGCGCATGCTCAATAATCACATCGCCTCTAATGACATCATCTGGGGCCACTGTGCTCTTTATCCTAAACCCTCCCATCTTTTTCTCTGATAAAACTATCCGGATTACTGCAGTTCGGGGAAACAGATTTTGGGCCACTAGGCCATCTGCTCTCCTACTGTGTGCTTAGTAATAAACTCTTTCTCTCTTTGAAACCCGGGTGTCTCAGGAATTGGTTGTTGAGCGCCTCTGGCAAAAGAATCCACGGCTTTTGTCTGGGAACAATCCTGGCTGCACACTTGAATCACCTGGAGAGCTTCACCCAGGCTTCACCCCAAACCAGTGAAATGGTCTTAATCTTAATCTCTGGGGGTGGGTCCCAGGCATTGGTATTTTTAAAGAGCTCGTTGAGTGATTCTAAAATTCAATCAAGAGTGAGAACCACTGCTCAACCTACCTGCTTATTACTCCTCTTCTTGGATAAAGGCTTGAAAAGAAATAGATTTTTCATGAATGCTGTTAGCCTAGTCACAATTCAAGTCTGCTTGTGCGTACATATAAATATAGCCATAGCAGTTACACTTTATATCTGACTTCCAATTGGCTCTGACAATCACAGGATTTTCTGGTCTCTTCCTGTTAAGTGTACATGGCATTATACATTCAGTTTATCTCGGCCCCTTCTGTCTTAACAGTGAGGCCAATTATTTTCTCCTGGGTTTACATTGCAGTTGTGCTGGTAGCACAAGGCAAGGTGCCTGATACCTAGTAGGTGCTTCCTTATAAATGTTGAATGAATTTTCTCATGGTCCTCTTAAATACTGTGTGAATTCTACCTCCTTATTTTCACTTTCTTCTTGTCTGGCCTTGAGATGTTTCTTCAGTCCTCTCCTTTTCTTACACGGTGTTTCCATTTGCTAAAAGTGCCAAAATGCAATATACCAGAAATGGTTGGCTTTTATAATGGGAATTTATTAACTTATAATTTACAGTTCTTAGGCCCTGAAAATGCCCAACTCAAGGCATCAAGAGGACGATCCCTGGCCTCTGAAGACAGATTGCTGGCATCTGGGGCTCCTCTGTCACATGGCAGGGCACATGGCTTTCATCTGCTCCTCTGTCTCTCCTGGGTTTTGTTGCTTTCACCTTCTGGCTTCAATGACTTTCTCAGCTTCTCTAGTGATCTTCTCTTTGAGCCTCTCTTAATTTCATCTCTTAGCTTCTGTATGTGTTTTATCCTCTTAAAAAAGGACCCCAATAAGTGGATTAAGACCCACCTGAATGAGGCGGGTCACATCTCAATTGAAATAACTTAAGCATGAGGTGTCACCCACCACAGGTCTACATCCGCAGGCGTCGATTTAAAAGAACATGGCTTTTTCTGGGGTACCTAACAGCTTCAAGCTACCAGACAGGGGAGATGACTTTCTACTTTGTTCTTTTTTTTAAAAATCTTTGGAGCTATTTCTTGTCCTTCATTCCAGTCTTGGATCCTTTTTATTTCCTGCCAATTTATTGTTTCTGTTTATGTAACAAACACTTGCATAACAGTTTCTCAGTGTTTTAAGAAATAAGTCATTGTTCCAACCCAGCTTTTGAAGGGCTCTGGTTGATGCAGCCCCAAGACCAAAGCACGCAGGAGGCAAGGGGTCAGACTTGAGTTTTATCAGGACTTATGAGCAGGAGATTTTTCCTGGTGGCAGCCATCCGGAAAATTGGAGATAGTGCTCCGTTAATGTGGGAATGCAAGGAGCAGTTTATAAGGGTTTAGGACAAAGACATTCCATAGGGCGTGAGAACAGAGTTTCAGCAGGGGCTTATGACACAGGGGTTTGGAGAGCTGTTATCACCAGTGATCAGGGGAGGGGAGTTTTACAAGATAAGTGGTTTCCTATATCATGCGTACATTCTTTTCTTCCCGGAGGAAGTCTGCTGACCTTTAACTTCTGTCCCGTTCATGTAGGCAGCTTCCTGCAGCGACTTACTCTCAGTGTGGAGGGAGCCTGGGTCCTGGGTCTCCACATCACTTAATCTTCATTATAATTCCGGGGAGTAGTGTTATGTTTCGTATTGATATCTGTATCTGTATTGTTATCGCTGTCTAAATGATCTATATCGATATCTCTATTTAAAGATGAGGAAACTAAGGAGAGGTTAAGTAACTTGTCCAAACCACACAGCAGAATGTCTGCTCCAGGATACAGATGGGGCCATCTGACTCCATGCCCCCATTCTGAGCTAGCACACTGTGCCACCTCTATAAGTCTGAGCTGGCAAAGGCTTTTCTATGATTGCCTGTTTTCCTCCACGTGTGATGCGGAGGGAGCGCATCGCTTTTGCTTTGGTCTTGGCTGCATTTCCCATAGAACGTGATGAAAGGAAATAAAGGCAATATTATGGATTCACACTCAATTGAATTAGGTGAAGCCATATGAAATTCCTTATATTTGACTGTCTGTGACCTATAAAAATAGCAGTTTCATATAGTTCAACCTAATATTCCCTCCATAAATGCATAGATGTTTATTAAATATTCATTAAGCCAATAAAAACTCCTGGCTTACCTTATTAGCTATTCTCCTCACTCCTTTCCTGACAGGGGTGGTCTGTACACCACGTTCTTATTTCTTATTCACCTTTTAAGCTCACAGTGATCTTATTTCTATCTGTCATTCCCCAAATCTCTGCCAAAGTCAACAGTGATTTTCCATTTGTTAAATTTTGAGAACAGCTTTCAATTCTTATTCTCCTCTATTTCACTACAGTGTCTAGAACTTTCGATCAAATTAATTCTTAAAACCCTCACTCCCCTTGGCTTTCCTGTTTTACTCTTTCCTGGTCTTCTAGCTACCATTAATCCTTTCATTTCAATCTCTTATGGACTTCTCTTCGTCTTCCTGCCCCCTTAATATTGCTGTTCCTCCGTCTTCTGTTCTAGCCTATCTTCTCTTCTCATTTTATATAGTCTTTCTGGGTAATCTGAAGTACTCCCTTGCCTCAGGTACCATATATGTGCTAAGCTTCCCCAGATTTATATGTTTACACCTCATCTCTCTCCAGAGTGCCAAAATTCAGCTTTCTGGTAAACCTCTCCCCTACCTAATCCATAGGCACTCATATGTCCAAAGCTAACTATCCTATCTTTCTTCCAAATCACCCCATTCTCCTACATCCCCAATTTCAGGAAATTACACCACCATCTACCCAGTTACCCAGGAAAGAAATCTAAGGCATTTTTGGCTTCTCCTTAGCCTCCCACATTTATTGGTACCTAAGTCCTACTGATTCTATTGCCTACCTCTCTCTCTTACTTATTTTTCTCAGCCCCATGTTAATGTCTTAGTTCTGGCCTTTAAACTTTCTAATCTGATTATTGCAATGGTCTTCTTACTGGCATTCTTGATTCCAGTTAGATGAATGAGAGATGCCCTCTCATTCATCTAACACAGTGTCACAGATGGAAATGTCATGGCATGCTCAATGGCTCCCCACTGATTTCGGGATAAAATTCACGTCACTTAGTGTGATATTCAAAGCCTTCATGATCCAGCCCCTTCCCAGCTCCCCTGGGTGGCTAGAATTTAACTAGCCAACACCAGTTACACATACTCAAGTCCATTAGAAGTTACCTAAATGCTTTGAATCCACACATACTCAAGTGTTAGAAGTTACCTAAATGCTCTGAATGTTTCTAAATTCTGATGACCTTGCACAAGCCTGGAAAGTTCTGCCCCACTGTTGTCACCTAACTCTTCCTTATTTTTCAAGACTTAGCTTAGCTGTCATCCCTGTGAAGCCATGTCTCTCAGTCACAGCATCTTCTCTCTGAGCTTGAATTACCTCACCCCTGCCTTAGATCTTAAATGTAGCTGTTTCTTTGAATATCTGTCTACTCTAACAGAATGCAAGCTCCTTGAGGACAAGACTATGCTGTATTTATCTTTTTATTCCTACAGGTAAGAACAGTGGTTGACCCATAATAAATATTTCATAAATATTCATTGGATGAATGAGTGTGATGCATATGTTTATGCATCTAACTGTAGATTCATATATGTGTGTGTGTGATGTGGAGACAGAGAGAGAAACTGTCACTCTAAGTGTGGTTTAGTTCCCCCAGAACAAAATGCCCCTCCACCCTTTCTTCTGATACTGGTTTTGACACCCCAGGAAGAAAGGGAATTGTGCAGGTTCTTGAAAGAACCCTGAATTGTAGGTTAAGAAACCTGAGTTCTCACAAGCAGTGCGGACAACCAAAGCTATA
>PVIY010051838.1:5345-15581 GCA_004026745.1 Myrmecophaga tridactyla | reverse complement strand
CTCACAGTGTGTGCCCGTGGTGTGCTTGTGGTGTGTGCTCACTGCATGTACTCACAGTGTGTGCCCGTGGTGTGTGCCTGCGGTGTGTGCTCACATGTGTGCTCATGGCATGTGCACACGGTAGACTCTAGCTTTTCACGGTGAAGGGAGAGACAGGTACCGCGGCCGTGGCGAGGTCACACTCACAGGTGGTGCAGGTCTCCGGAGCACAGGTAAGGCTCCTTCCTGGGTGGGCCCTCGTGGGGAGGTGCTGGGTGCTGGGTGCACACATACTCAGTTTAGGAGATGAACCGAATTATTGGCCAAAGGGTTGCCCCAGTTATCCCCCATGAGCAGCATTTCAGAACCCAAGTCTTGCTCACGCCCGCTGAGAGCCCTGCCCGTCTGTGGCTGTCACTAAGGCCCCCCCTGTGAGCTGTGCTTCTGTTTCCGGACTGAGCCCCAGCACCTTCCAGGTGCCCGCTGGCCAGCATGGTCCCTGGTCTGTGAAAAGTCTGCTGGTGTTTTCTGCCCAGTTTTTCGCTTTTTTTTTCTTTTGCCTTTTCCTATTGGATTTGTAGTTCTTCATATGCCTTGGGTACAAATCCTTTCATAGTTACAGTGTGTCACAAGTTATCTTCTCCCTGTTTGTTGCTTGTCTTTTTATTTTACTGCATCTTTTGACGAAGGGAAGTTCTCAATTATAATATGGTCTTATTTATCAATCCTATTTTCGATGGTTAGCACTTTTTTGTACTTTTAGCAATCCTTCCCTCCCCAAGGTCATAAAGATTTTCACACGCTCCCTATGAAAGGTTTTTAACTTCTGTTTTCCTTAATCCACCTGGAATTGACTTTTGCATAGGTGTAAGGTACACACCTCACTATATATTTTTTTCCCAATGTGCCAACACCATTTATTGGACTCACTCATCTCTCCGTTACTCTTTCATATGCCAACACATGGATGGCTCTGTTTCTGGACTTTGTTTTGTCCTTTGTTCCCTTTGCCCACCGGGGGCCAATAACGAAGGGCTTTGTTTTCTAGAACTTGGCAGTGGACCCCACCATTTGGTGGTGCAGATGCCCTGCCTCCCTCTTCTCTGGGAGCATCTCAGCTCTTCTAGGGCCTTTGCTTTTCCATAAAATATTTTAGAATCAGTCAGTCAAGTTGCATAAAAGTCCCTGCTGGAGTATGGATAAAAATTCCATGGGTTTTAACAACTCTTTACGTGAATTTAGGGGACAAATGGCACCTGTATGATACTGAGTCTTCTTATCCATTAAAATAATGTATCTCCAAAAATAAAATAAAAATAGTGTGTCTCTACATTTACTTGCTCTTCAATACATTTTTATAATTTTTTCTTCAATGACTTTTGTTTGTTTGTTTGTTTGTTTGTTTTTTAATTTGCATATGGGCAGGAGGCACCAGGGATCGAACTCCAGACCTCCAGCACGGCAGGTCGGAGCTCTGCCTGCTGAGCCACAGCAGCTGCCCTTCAATGACTTTTAATGAGATATAATCATCCAAAGTGTTCAATCAGTGGTTCACAGTGTCATCAGATAGCTGTACATTCATCAGCACAACCGATTTTTAAACATTTTCATTACTCCATAAACAATAAAAAAAAAGTAAAGGGTGCACGGGTGGGTCCGTGGTTAGAATGCCTGCCTTTCATGCGGGAGACCCGGGTTCGATTCCCGGACCATGCACCCAAGAAGAAAAAGTAAAAAAGAACACCCAAAACATCCCATACTCCCTATCCTTCCTGTTACTGTTTCTTTTGTCTCTTTTTCCTTACCCGTCTGTCCACACGCTGGATAAGGGGAGCGTCAGTCACAAGCTTGTCACAATCTCACGGCCACACCTCAACAATCAAGGCTCTTGGATTACAGTTCAACAGTTTCAGGCATTTCCCTCCTGCTGCTCAAAAACTGAAAAGAGACATCTATAATCTGCATAAGAATAACTTCCAGAAACTTCTATTTGAACTCTCTCAGCCACTGAAATCTTACCTTGTTTCATTTATCTTCCCCCTTTCAGTCAAGAAGTCTTTCTCAGCCCCATGATGCCAGAGCCAGGCTGGTCCCTGGGAGTCCTGTCCCACGTTGCCAGGGAGATTTACACCCTGGGAGTCATGTCCCATGTGGGGGGAGGGCAGTGGGGTCACCTGCCGAGTGGGCTTAGAGAGAGAGGCCCCATCTGAGCAACAAAAGAGTTTCTCTGGGGGTGACTCTTAGGCCTAATTATAAGTAGGTTTAGCTTCTCCTTTGCAGGAATAAGTTTCATAGGAGTGAACCCCACGGTTGAGGCCTGGCCCATCGAATTGGCAGTCTCCAGTGACTGTGAGAATATCAGGTCTCCCCCAGGTGGGGAATTTAATAGTCCCACCTTTTCCTCAGTCCCTCAAAGCTGCTTTGCAAATACCTTTACTCTTCTGCCCCTGTTACTGTGGGATGTATCGGGGCATCGCACCAACCTGCAAAGCCAGCAAGAGCTCACCCCGTTCATGGTTCCGGGGAATCTATAATTGCGTTCTTTGAAGAGCATATACTTCTTTTGTTGTGTTTATTTTTAACTCATACTTTTTGGCGCTATCACAAATTGTATCATTTTCTACATTGTTCCTTATGTAAAGAAATTTATACTCAGTGATACTGTTACATTTTTAATTAAGCATAATATTTAAACTGCATATTATTTTGGATTTTCTGCATAAGCACTCATTACCCGTGATTAGGTTTTGTTTCTTCCTTTCCAATCTTCATGCGTTTTATCCCACTTTCTCCGTGTTGCTTTGCTGTGTGAGCTCTACTATGGTGTCACACAAAGTGGAAAGAACAGCCGTCCTTGTTTTGCTCCAGATTTAAAGAGAATATTCCTGACATTTCTCCATTAAGCTTGAAGTTTGTTTTAGGTGTTCTCACAGACACCTTTTATCAGGTTAAGGGAGTTCCCGTCAAGTCCTAGTTTTGGAAGAGTGTGTTTTTGTGGACACGAATGATGTGAATTTCATGAAAAGCTATCGTGGTGGTGGCTCAGGTGTTCTCTGCTCTCAGATCTCCTACATTAATAGATTTTTTAAGGTCAACCCACACCTGTATTTCTGGCTGCTAAAGCAAATGCCATGCAAAGCATTGGTTTAAACAATTGGGATTTATAGGCTCATGGTTTTGAGGCTAGAAGTCTGAAATCGGGACACCAGTGAGGCGGTGCTTTCTTCCTGAAGACCGCGGCACCGTGGGACTGGTGGCTGGAGGTCCTTGGTTCCTGGCCTTCCCGTCACACGCAGTGCACCTGGCGGTGCCTCCTGGCTCCTCCAGGTTCCCCTGACATCCAGCCTCCTTCCACAGGTTTCTCTCTGTGCGTCTGAATTTCAGCCTAGTAACTCGATTGGGCCCATGCGGAAAGAGTGGGCCACATCTCACCTGAGGCAGGGATTCGGTTTAAGAACGTGCTTTTCTGAGGTGCACAGCTCCAGGCCACCACGCTGTGTGAACCCAACCTGCTCATAGTGTTCTTGTTATCAGCTTGTGCATAGCTGGATTTTGGCTTGATGAGTGTTCTGCTTTGGATTTAATAAACTTAATAAACTTATTTGGGATTTTGTTTATGAACCAAGTGTTCTGCTTAGGATTTAATAAATGTATTTGGGATTTTGTTTATGAGATTAGCCCACACTCTTTGTGTCATTTTCCTGAAGTTTGGAGTCAAGCTTATGCTAACCTCCAAATAAATTCTGTCTCCAACACTGCACTGAATTTATTTTCAAGGTCACCATGACCCCTGTTGGCAAATCCAATGGATTTTCTGTCCTACTTTATTTGAACTCTTATTTTACCTACCTGACTTATCTTTTCTTCCAGAAACACACCACCACTCAGGGCTTTGATGCCAGCCCCATCCTGTGCCCAGCTCTAGTGGGTGACGTTCCTCAGGCCTTGGGCCGGGGCTGCCTCCTTCCCTCTCCCTCTCTTAGCATCTCATCCATCCCCTTGGGTCTCAGATGCACCCAGCCAGCTCCCCAGAGCTTGACGGGGATAGGGCTGAATGTCTGATGGGGTAGACTTCTTCCTGTCATTTCTTTTTGGCTTCTCCCATCTCACTCTACAGAGCGCCTTCCTCCAACACGTGCCAGAATTCCAGGCCTGGTGCCTGACCCTTCTTGCTCTCTCCCCCTCTCCCCCGTCTAGTGAGTCTCTTGCCACAACACGCCTGAACCCTCCTCCCCACTTCTCCCCGTTAGCACCTGCTCCAGGCCACGTACTCTGACCGGTGTGTGCTCACTTCGGAGCAGACACTGAGAGCCCCAGCGAGCCCCGACGCACCCCGCGCCCCCGCTGGGCACGCCCCGCACCCCCGCACCCCCACTGGCCGCGCCCGGACTGTGTTCTATGCTGCTTCCAGGCTCAGCCTGTGGATTGGGTGGGACCTGGTGCAGCCCCGGCCGCAAGGCAGGGTCAGTGGACATTTTCCATCACGGGCCACGTACGTTTCTGTTGCATTCTTTTTTCTTAACAACGCTTTATCGATGTGAATTCTTAGTGTGTGGGCGTCACAAAAACTGGCCACAGGCCTGGAGTGCCCACCTCGGGTCCCACACCTTGGTTCAACTGTTTCCCGGTGGCTTAGGGACACAAGGTCAAATGGCCCAGTCGGAATCTCTCCTGGCCTAGGAACTGCAGCGCTGGCCGAGGGGATGCCCTCTCACCCGAGTCATGTGGTCTGCAGAGCCTCTGCATCTTCTCGGCCAGCCCCGCTGCCCCGGCCATACGTCGTTCAGGACTCAGGCAAAGGCCCCTGTGCCACCGGAGCTCCCTGTCTCTCCCAGCACAGCAGCGGGGCAGCCTGGCCACTCACGCGCGGACGCACAGCGCCCGGACCCTCTCCCTCGGGACTTTCCTGCACGCCAGCATCGGAGCCACCTGGGGAGGGGTGTGACTCCCATATAAGGTGCGGGACAGCTCGGAGAGGGCAACCTTCCGTCACGTGGTGAGCACGCAGCAGGACCCCTGCCAGGCACTAACGCCTCTGCTTGAGGCTGCTCCCCTCCACCTCCCCACGAGACCACGGGCCCCTGGAAAGCCGGACGTCCCCCTTCCCATGCTCACCCCACGCAGCCCACCCTGCCCGTGCACTGCCAAGCCGCCCGCACCTGCTTGTCCCGCCTTCGCCTGTGAGCCCTGCAGTCTCCCCGAGGCTGGCCCGGCAGGAACCCTGGGTCTCGGCTCAGACAGACCTGCTGTCCCGGTGCCACCCTGACTTCCCAGGAGACCCACCCGAGTCTGCCCTGAGGCTGCAAGGGGGCATTTGCAAGCAGCAGCGTAACCGTGTAGGTTCAGCGTGTGGGCACACATGTGTGTATGTGTACGTGTGTGTGTGTGCACATTCTCCCTGCACACCGGGACCCACTACATGTGCTCAGAATGGCTTAAACACCATCTGGGTTTTGCCACTCCATGCATCTCGTGGATTTTCTTTTTTCCTTTTTTTGCATGGGCAGGCACCCATGGAACCCGGGTCTCTGGCATGGCAGGTGAGAGCTCTGCCTGCTGAGCCACCGTGGCCCACCCTCGTGGATTTTTAAAAAGGACAATTCCATGTCTCATATAAATGATTGCAATATATTGATTACCTTTTATTGGCAGGTTTCTCTTCCTGACTTTTTTAGAAACAAATCAGCACTCCACTTTTAGACTACACTCTACACGTACCTGTGAGCGCTCTTTCTCCACCATACTTTCTCCAACAATGGAGCAAGTTAACATGTTTAGGACACAGTTTGGTCGTACACAGGGACTGTAGGGAAATGGGCCTCAGGAGGACCAGAGGTTGTCCTTGGAGCCAAATGACAGACATCCAGAATTGAAGGCCGCGATGGGTCACCCAAGGGAGCAGACCATGACCGTGACCTGGGCAGGCCCAGCAGGCCAGCCGTGGGGCACATGGTGACTGAGTAGGTGGCTCGCCCTGGGTAGGAAGGCTGTGAGCACAGGGAGTGGGCGGGAGGGCCAGGGGCGCATGCATCCAGCTCAGGGACGCGGCCAGGGCACGCCTTTCCATCCAAGAGTGGCTTTATACCCGACAGCTTTTCTCCAAGTCCTGGGCAGCTCGGTGGCTGGGGGATGCCCCCTTCACCCCCTCCCACTAGTTCCCAAAAGAGCTTCTGACCGTGGTCGAGGGTCCAGTTTGGACATCTTAAGCTCTGGACGCTTCTGGAGGTCTCCCTTCCAAGGTCACCTGAGATGCCACAGGCCCTGGTAGTGCCTCGGGCAGGTCCCACTTGTGTCCTCAGCTGTGACACGCGGTCAGGCCCCCAGACCAACTGAAGAAAAAATGCCTGAGGCGTGGACAAGGTCCGCCCAGCCGGTGAGGGTCTCCCGTGTCACAGGAGACCCACATACAGCATTACTGGAGGCCGAGGGGGGTGAGCATGCTACCCTCTTTGCTAGGGCACCCAAATCACACTTCCCTTTCACAACTGGCATGAGTGTGAGCCTGGTGGGGAGACAGCACTGCGGGTGCCCAGGACGGCCACGGGGCTTCCTCCAGGACTCAGCCTTCAGGTGCTGCAGGGCGCAGGCCCTTGCTTGCAACAGCACACAGATCTCGGCCCGGGTGGCTGAGTCCTGTGGGGAAGCCTCGTGGCTGCCCTGGGGGGCCCCCACATCAGCACGGAGGTCGGATTTGGGACTGTCCTCCTGAGTTGGGGAATGCACAAGGAAAGCTGTTCCTGTGGGAAGGTGGCTCCAAGGGCTGCACGGAAGGGGCAGTGGCAGGGTCCGGCTAGTCTCCGAGGGGCAGCGCCATCCTGCTCCACAGCTGCTGCGGGGAGAGAGGCAGGGACGCATGGAGTAGCGCCTGGGGAGGGGCCCTGAGGGCTGCATGGCTTTTCCCCTATATTAAACATAACAGTAACTAATGCCTGTGGAGACCCTCTGTGGTGCCCCCGCTTCCTTGTGCTTGGCCAACTGAAGTGGCTGAAGGGCACTGTGCCCTCTCCTGCTGCTTGGGGGTCCAAGCGGCCTGGACCAGCTGCCCTGGCTGGCTGAGCACTTGGGGCGCTGCGAGGCCCTGTCCCCCCGTAGGTGGGTGAGCCCAGCCCAAACCACCCACCACAGGAACACGAGCTGTTATACGACAGTTTCAAGCCACCAAGGTTTGGGGCAGTTTGCTACCCGGAATGGGTAAAGTCCTCAGGCATACATCCACTTACTAAAGATGGGCTCCTAGGAAGCATCCGAAGTCCTGATTTTCAGCCTAGTTGCTGAGCCTCCCCTTGGAGGCAGCACCCATGGGACTTGCCTGCCAGCTGCGGCACCTGGAAGCAGAGGTGGGCCAGCACAGCACCTCCCCTGCCCCTAACTTCTCCCCAGATCCCTGAGCCCCGGGGGCACCTGCGCCGGCCAGGCCTGCACCGGACTCTGCCTGTCTGTCTGACTCAGGAGGCAGGCGAGGGAGGTGGAACAAGAGGCTGGGGGTCTCAGGGCCTGGAGCCTGGCTGCTCCACGCCCTCTGCCTGCCAGCCCCCACCCCTCCCGTCACCAACAGGTGATGACCTCCTGCTCCCAGGCGCTCTGGGCCTGGCCCCTCTTTGACCTCGGACCTTCTGTTCTGGACAAAGGTGCAGCAGGAGCTTAAGTGCAGCCGACACTCATCACCCGTGTACAGGTTTCTCGGTAAAACAAAAGAAAAGTCAGTAAATGTAAAAAGGGAAGGAGTAAATGCACCGTGGCACCGGAAAGAAGACTTTGCTATCAAACTGAGAAAAACCTCCAGCGCCTGCAGGCCCGTGCGCGTGGCGCGAACGCTCGGGGCACGCCAGACAAAAGCGGGGCCAGCTCTCCGCCGCTGGGGAAGGGGCGCTGCCACCGCCCGGTCGGCTCCGGTGAGGTCGCCCGCAAATGCTCCTTTATGGGGGGGGGGCTGCCACTGCGCGACAAACTCCCCGGCTGAGCCCACCCGCCCCTCCTCGGGGGCGCCCCACGCGGCCGCGGGTCGCCTGGCTGGAGAGGGGCTCGATCGCCGCGGGGACCCCGCTCGCCCACCGCCGCTTCGCAGCCCAGGGCCCCCGGCCACGGCGCTCGCCGCGCGGGCAGGCTCTGACTCGACCCGATCCACGGGCCCCACCCCGGGCGCCCGGGGTCACCAGTTAAGCCGCGGGCTTCCGGGCACGCGAGGCCGAGGCGCGCTTCTCCCTCCTCCGGCCTTTCCACACGCGCGACCGCGCCGACGGCCACGCGAAGGGGCCCTCGCCCGGGTCCAGACCCCGAGCCCCCAGCGCGCTCCGCCCGCCCTCTCCCGCTGCCGCAGGACCGGGGAAGCCCCTGCTCCCTGGGCCCGGGCGTGGGCTCGGGGCGCGCGGTCCGGTGGGCGTCCGCAGGACCCCGCACAGCTCGGCGCGGGAGCGCGCACGTCGTGGAGCCGCCGGTCGGCCCCGCCTCCCCGCTGCGTGCGCGCGCCGCGGGGCGGGGGCGGAGGGAGGGGGCGGAGCCGCGGGCGGGGGCGGTGGCGCGGGAGGTCCGGGCCGCGGGAGGCCGCGCCGCAGCGCACAGGGCCGGGCGGAGCGCGGCGCGGGCCATGCGGCCGTAGCTGGGGCGCAGCGCGGAGACCCGAGCGTACCCCGCGCGCCTGCGGGCCGAGGTGAGGGCGGCGGGGCCGGGCGGGCGCGCGGGCTGCGCTGCGGGACAGACGCGCCGGGGCGGGCGGCCGCGTTTATGTAAGCGGCGGCCGGGCAGGTGGCTGGAGGCCGGTGCGGGGCTGCGGGGCTGCCAGCCGGGATTCGGGCCGGGACGACTGTCCCCCGCGGGGAAGCTGCACCCGGGACGGCCTGGCGGCCCCTTCCCGAGGGCGCCGCGTCTGCGCGGGATGCCCTGCGCCAGGGGAGGCGATGTGCGCCCCGGGGAGGCCAGGCTGCGCCCGAGGATGTGCGCTCCGGGGAGGGGATGTGCGCCCCGGGAGGACGGTTTGCGCCCGAGGATGTGCGCCTGAGGAGGGCAGCTGCGCCCTGGGGAGGAGATATGCGCCCGGGGAGGGCAGGCTGCGCCGAAGATGTGCGCCCTGGGATGAGGTTGCGCCCGGGACGAGGCTGCGCCCGAGGGAGGGGAGGTTGCACCCCGAGGAGGGGCTGTGCGCCCGGGACGAGGCTGCGCCCCCGGCTGGCCTCGAGTCCCCTGGCGCGGGCGCCGCGTCCAGGCTGCTGTGTGCCGCGGGCGGCGGGGGCCGGGAAGATCCCGCGGGTGCTGGCGTCTGGCTTTTGGGGTCCCGAGGTTAATTCTGACGCGCCCACAGCGGCAGTGGGGAAATGACGGCGTTGCGGCAGGTGAGTGGGAAGGTGCCGAGTGGGGGCTGCGGACACTGGAGCGTGCTCGGGCCCTGATTTCCACGCCGGGACCCGCGTCGCGCGGTTGGTTCGCAGTTAATATTTTTAGCCAGCCGGCTTTGGTTGTGACTTGTGATAAGGACATTTCATTTCCTTCCGCAGCAAACCGTAAGTATGGCAAAAAGTGGTTTGACAGCCAGTTTCCTTCTTGGGTTAAAGCGCTGTGATTAAGGTGATCCAAGGGCAGTTTTTGTTGGGAATGTTGGTATTTATGTATTTCTCTTTGTTCCTTCCTAAATGTACCTTTGCCTTTTATTTCTTTGAAAGGTGTCACCAAAGTTGCATTTTTCAAAACGGTGGACTGTTTTGGAGAGCATTGTTTAACAATGTAAAACTTAATTCTGATCTGATGACTACTCTGGGAAAATTGCAGTGCCTCCAGAAAATGTTGAGGGTTTCCTGAAAGGGGGAAGGGAGGAGGAAACCAAAAGGCAAGAGGTTGGCTGGACCCTTTCCCCCGGGTTGTGAGAATGAACTGTGTCACTGCAGGTGTGCCCCCCGCCCGTGGCAGGACCCTCATGTGGCCCCCCAGGGGCTGGTCCTGTCCTGGCTGAGGTGGCCTTGTCCCTGAGGAGGCCCCGTTGGATGTTTGCCGGCTGCAGGGTGCAGGTTCGGTGGCTGCATGTGTTCGGCCCGGTGAGCCCAGGTCCGCAGCTGTGCTTGGGGGGGAGGGAGGAGGTCTTTCCGCAGGGGCAGTGGCGGAAGAGCACTGGGCCAGCTCCGAGAAGTGGTGGCACGTGAGTCTCAGGTGTATGAAGTCATGCTGGGGCCCAGGGCAGGACGCGGCTTATGTGGGGGTTACGTCATGGAGAGAAAGCGGCCTGGCCCCCGGCCCCCCCCCTCACTTTGTGAATATACATGTCGCAAGGCC
>PVIY010051836.1:0-15485 GCA_004026745.1 Myrmecophaga tridactyla | reverse complement strand
AAGCCTTGAACTCCTTAGACTCAGGTAGACAGATATTTAGGTTGATTAACTATCGAATCGCCTACTTCACGTCTAGCAATAAACTCTCTCTCTCTTTGAAACCCCAGTATCATGGATTGGCTATTACGTGCATCAGGCAGAGCACCCACTGCTTTTGCCCAGTGTCAGTACTTCTAGGGTTGGTTCCAGAGAATCTTCAGAGTGAATCTTAGCTGGGCAGCCCATTCTTGCTGAACTGGGAATAAGAAGGCGCATGTTAAGGACTGTAGGAACAAGGCTTAGAAGGGGCTTGATTAATCAGGCTGTGGCTTTGGCTGCTATGTTGGCCTGGTTATTTCCTCAGGAGATACTAGTATTATTTGTTGATGGCTAATAGAATGAATTACAGCTGTTTCTTTGACAAAAGCTCAGGATTTAAGAGACTGAGGATCTCTTGATATGCTAATTGGGAGAAAGCCTCGCTCCCTTTCTACACAGCTATGTGAGCATGTAGGATTAGGAAGGCATAGACCTTTCTCTTTTCTTAGTTCTAGAGCTCAGGTGAGGGTAATTAGTTTTGCTTTTTTGAGCTAAAGTCCCTGGGGGCAGTGCTTTGGCTTCACTTTGGCTTTGCTGACTTGCATACTTTGCTTTTTTGTTTGTTTTTTGTTTAATGAAGCTACTTTTAGAAATAAAAATATTTGATAAACTATAGCATAAGTTTTGTCCTGTTTTATTTTTATGCATTTTTAAGATTATGTTAATTAACAGGTAGAACATAATTTATATATTTGCCTTGTGTTTTTTTTTTTAGGTTTTTTTGTTGTTGAAGATGAAGTTCTGGCTTATAGCTGACAACAGGTACTTTTAGAGATGCTTTAGAGTAAATGCCAAGTAAATTTGGTTGTTTAACATCATACAGATCAGTACTAAGATAAAACATGGACAGTGAGAACATTGTTAAGGTTTTAGGAATTTAAAGCAATTTTTAAATATATGACAAATTTAGCTTAAAAGAAGGATAGGAATTCTCTTTCAAATTATTGTAATACTTTCAGAACACTTTCTGTGTAATGTTAAATTATTTCAGCACTTCACTTTTATAAGGTGAAAGAACAAATCTTTTGTAACAGTTTTTTAAGAATGAGGAATCCCTTTATTTTGAAATAAAGGATGAGAAGATCAACATAAGCATGTAGACAGAGTTCTCAGATGATTAAGAGAGCAGCACTATGACAGACAGAATTTATTTTTATAAGCTCTCTATAACTTTTTATATCTATCTAGGGCTTATAGTCAGCAGTGACTACAAACAAAACCTACTTTCTCAAACTCTCTACAACTTTCCACATCCATCCAGGGTTTGTAGTCAGTAATGACTGCAAAATTCACTTTCTCAAATGTTCTGTGACTTTATAAATTTATTCAGGACTTATATCAATAATGACTACAAAATTCACTTTCTTAAACCTTCTGCAACTTTCCATATCCATTCAGGGCTTATAGTCAGCAATGACTACAAACAAAATTCATTTTCACGAACTTTCTGTTTATTTCCATATCCATTCAGTCAGAAATGACTATAACAAACAAAATTCACTTTCATGTTAAGAAAATGTTAGTGCACAAAATTAACATAGTTCAAGACTGTACTTTGAGGCAGTTGGAGGTCAGTAAGGTCTGTGCTGAGGCATTCTTAAAGATGGGGGCTATTTTTAAACTCTTGGGGCAGCACTGTTTAAGTGAGCAGGGTGGGAATCCTATTTTTAAGTCCCTGCCATTTAAAAGCAAATCAGTATTGAGAATTGGGGTGAAGAGAGATACAAAAAAAAAACACGCTTTCAGGTTTAGGATTGAGAAGTTGAATGTAGATAGGGGCTACTCACAGGCTAGCCCTGGGATGCCTTCATCTCATCAGAAGGGTTTATTTGCTTAAGAATCTCTTTTGGGAGGCTAAGAGGCCTCAATCTAGTAGGGGCTTCAGGAAAAACAAAGGGGGAGAGTTAAATACTAGCTGGGTTTTCTAGTTTTAAGGTGGACCCTAGGGAGTGAAGAAAATCTCTACTTATAAGGGAGTAAGCCACAGGAACAATGAGAAATTGATGGGACACTACAATGTCCTCAAGCCTACAAAGGAGAGGGGTAGTGAAGATCTTAGTTTTGGCTTTACCATTAACTCCCAGACTATGAAGTCTGAGTGGCGGTAGATCTAAAGTTGCAGTTCCGGACAGAAAGGCTTTAGGTTTGTGAAATTAATAATCTTACCTGCTACATTGAGGGTCACCTAAGGCTTCTCTAGGTTGATGGTTAGATGTGAAGTCAACAGAGCCATAAGTAGCCTCAGAATACTCAGTCTGCTTCACTTGCCATGAGCAGAGCTCTAGGAGCTGTCCTGCCCCCCAATTTGAAAGACAGTGCAGTTGTCAGCTCAGTGCCCATGTTGGTGGCACTTGGGGCAAGACCTGTATGGGTTCTGAGGTTGAGGGTCATCTAGGGACTTCTGGCACACTCTCTGCCAGTAGTCTTCAGACCCAGGGTTGGAACAAGGCCTTTGAGGCTTGGAGCCACAATTAGGGTGACCTCAAGGGGACAGGGAGCTTTTGACAGTGACAACAACAAGCTGAGCCTGTTCTCTGATCTTTTGCTTACTCTCTTTGCTTTCTCTTCCTCCTGGGCCTTGTCCCAATTGTTGAAGACAGAAAATGCAGTTTCTAATAGGTCATTAGTGGGAGTTTTCAGGCCTTGTGGAGAGTTTTTGCAGATTTCTCTGAATGTCAGTGGCAGACTAGCTTATGAAATGGATACCTAGCAAAATCTGACCTTCCTGGAAATCTGGGCTTTCATTAGTATATTTTGGGGGCTTTGACTAACCTCCCCTGAAACAGAGTTGAGCTTTCCTCTTTCTCTTGAGTGATTTCCCCTAGTTTATTACAATTAACCAGCTTGGTAGTACATTTTTTCATGCTTTATGGCAAATGAGTTTTTAAAGGGGATCATCAAGAAGACTTTTTCCCTAATGGAAATTGAGACATAGGCATAACATAAGCAACAAGTCCCTGTCAGGTTCTTGTTGTGATAGAGAGCTATAAACGTCTAGGCATAGGGAATTTCTGACAACTTTTCCTGTATTTTACAGATCAGACAATGGTATTGTAATTGAGAGACCCATTTGAGGGCTATGATTTCCCATCTTTTACCTTATATTGACTGTTGGCATTTCCCAATTTTTCTGGAAAAGGAAATAGAGGAGGCTCACTAGCACCAGTGTGATGGTATCGCATCCCAGTGCATGTCAGAGCTGACCATTTCCCTCTATGCTGGACCAAACTCTTGGGAACATGGTGAGTACAGTTGCTGGTTGTCCCCAGGACACCTTTCCTGAGTGATTTCTGGGCCTGTGTCTCCAGGGGTTTCCTGGCCCTTCCTGGAAGAAGTCCAGGACAATGTTCTTGAGGAGTCTTCCCTTTCTGCCTATCCAATCTCTTGGGAACATGGAGAATAAAGTCACTGGGAATCCCTGAGATAAATCTCCAGCTACCCCTGGGATGTTCTCTTTTGGAGAAGTCTAGACTAAACTCCCGAGGTGGGGGCCCTAATCCCACATGAAAGAAGTCTAGGACAATGCTCCTGGAGATACCTTTGTCCTCTAAGTTTCCTCTTTCCTGGGGGTTAAAAAGCAAGAATGATTTAGAAGGGAAGCTTTACGTTTGGCCACATGGATCTCAATAGAGACTAAATCATCAAGGACAAGAGAGGAAACACTCCTACTGGAAAGTACCCAGTTCCCATGAGCCTAAACCTGCAGTGACTCCTTTTAATATTAAAGTCAACACCTTGTTTGGTACAAGAATCCTTATCCCAGAATCCTGTGTTACAAAATATGGAATGCCTCAGAAGGCATTGAAAGACAGAGGAGAAAGGGGGAGATTCTCATGGAGGCAGGGAGAGGAGCTCTGCCGAAAAGGTGAAAAGAGGAACAGATTCAGCAGGAAGAAGGGTCCTCAGAGGGGAGGAAAAGAGAGAGTATGGATAAGTCTCAGAGACCTGAGGTAGGAAGGAGGAGAGAGAGAGGGAGGGAAAGGGAGAGGGAGAGGGAGAGGATTTGATTTAGCTTCCACTGGATTCCTGCTTGACATAGGAAGAGAAAGAGAGAGACAGACAGACAGGGGACTTGATTTAACTTCCACTGAATTCCTGCTTGACATGAGAAGAAGTTCCCGGTTAGGTCCCAAAGGTGGTAGTACCCACTGGCCTGAGCCTCCTTGGATCTGCACGGCATGGAGATGGGCTCCTGCCATCTCTGAGAAGGGAGCTAGAAGCTCAGAGTGGACCGAGTTTATGCCCTGGAGGAGCTGGATCAGAGTCCCTAGATTCCTAGTGACACAGAATTGCATGAGGACATAAGAGAGGATTGCAATGAGCCAAGTGAGAAGAAAAAGTGAAGGCATGTGGCCAAGCCTTCTGGTCATTAGCCATGACTTAGCAGTCCAGATGGTCAGAGAGAAGTGTCTCCTAGCTGGCTTACCAAAATATGTTGCTGGATTTGGTATCCTAGATTCTTTGTCATACTATGGGAAAGAATTCAAGGACACAGCACAGCATAAGTAATACAGGCAGAAAATTTATTAGGAATGCATGTGAGAGGAATATGTGAGCACTCTTACAAGAAAAGAGGTGAGAGGCAAGAGGCCCTGCAATCTTGGGGCCATTTGCTTTTTTTTCATGCAGAAAACATTTTAAAATTCATATATTTAGTCACTATCATTATACACTCTAGGCATTCCCAGATAATACCATCTCAGACTTTATCATCTATCTTTCTTTCTGATTTCATTTGCACCCCCAGCCCTCCTCCCTCTATCATTCTCACATTCAGCTTCATTCAGTGTTCTAACATAATTGTATTACAGTTAGGTAGAATTGTGCTATCCATTTCTGAGTTTTAACAATCAGTCCTGTTGCACAGTCTGTATCCCTTCAGCTCCAATTACCCAATATCTTACCCTATTTCTATCTCCTGATTGTCTTTGTTACCAATGAAATCCTCCAAGTTTATTCACTAATGTCAGTTCATATCAGTGAGACCATACAGTATTTGTCCTTTTGTTTCTGGTTAATCTCATTCAACATAATGTCCATAATGTCCATCCATGTTGTTACATAATTCATAAGTTTATTCTGTCTTACAGCTGCATAATATTCCATTGTATGTAATATACCACAGCCACTCATCTGTTGATGGACATCTTGGCTGTTTCCATCTCTTAACAATTGAAAATAATGCTTCTATAAACATTGGTGTGCAAATGTCCATTTGTGTCCTTGCCCTCAAGTCCTCTAAGTAGATACCTAGCAATGGTATTGTCGGGTCATGTGGCAATTCTATACTTTTGAGGACCCACTAAACTGCCTTCCATGGCAGTTGTACCATTTGACATTCCCATCAACAGTAGATAAGTGTGCCTCTTTCTCCACATCCTCTCCAGCACTTGTCGTTTTTTGTTCTGTTGATAATGGCCATTCTGGTGGGTGTGAGATGATATCTCATTGTGGTTTTGATTTGCATTTCCCTAATAGCCATGGAAGTTGAGCATCTTTTCATGTGCCTTTTGGCCATTTGCATTTCCTCTTCTGAGAATTGTCTAGTCTTTTGCCCATTTGTAATTGGGTTTTCTGTCTTTTTGTTGTTGAGTTGAACAATATTGTTGTCTCTTTATATATTCTGGATACTAGATGCCATCTGCTTTTATTGCTTCACTTTACTTACTCCCCCTACCTCATCATTCTTTGGGCTCTTTCTCCTGCCCTCACTTTCTCCAGGGCAGTGCCTGGTGATAGATAGTGCATTTGAATTGGGTTGGCTACTGCAGACCCATCCTAGGTGTTTTGCCTAGGTGGGTAACCCTAGGCAGGTTGTCTGTCCAGGACAGGCTCTCCTGATATTGATTAATCATCCTTGCTCAAGGTCTCTGTAGTAATTAGGTTTAGGTGTCAATTTGGCGAGGTGATGATACCCTGTTGTTCTGTTGCTGTGGATTTAAATCATTAGCATGTGAAATTCATCTATGATTGATTAGCTCTGCATTCAGCTAATGGGAATGCCTTCCCTAATGAGTGATGCTTAATGTAATTAACTGGAGGCTTAAAGGAGAAAGCTCAAGAGCTCAGCATGGCCAGGCACAATGCAGCTTAGAGCTCAGAGCCAGCTCAGACCCAGATGTTTGGAAATGTAGAAAGGAAATGCGTTGGGGAAAGCCCTTTGAACCCAGAAGCTAGGAGAGGAGGCCAGCAGACATCACTGTACCTTCTCCCCTCTCTCTCCCTGTTATAGCCTATTGCAGTGTGATGCTAATCTGTTTTCAGATTTCACAGGGGTCTGCTATTGAAGCCCAGTAGAGGAGCCTTGGTTTAGCTGCAGAGTTGAGAATCCCTGACCTGTGGAGGTGGCACATTTCCATATTCCAGGGTTCAGAGAAGGGGAATGGGCTGATTATGGCCTTTACCTCCTCACTGCCTCTGTGATTAGAGAAAAGCATTTCCTCTCCTAGCATTATTCTCTTTGGGGATACTGAGACAGGTAAAGGAAAATAAATAGAGCAAGGGATGGTTGGTATTCTGAGTCAAGGCTGATGAAAATTGAGAAAGCAGAATTTGGGAGAGCTAGACATACTGTATTCAGAGGGGAAAAATGAAATTAGCTCCAAGAAGGAGATGCTCAGGTGAGTGAAATGTCTCATTATCCAAAGCTCACCCTTTTAAGCACCAACTTTTTAAAAAGCATGTTTGAAAAAATATTTCTAAAATTTTACCATGTATTTTTCAAAATCTTTAAATAGAGAATATGGAATACAATATAATGTTAGATCAGGGAGGGCAGATAGAGATAATCCATTTCAATCCTTCCATTTTGCAAATGAAATAACTGAGGGCCTCAACTTTTTTTGGTTTCCACTGAACCACATAACTTGTTCATGACTGAACCAGCTCTTCATACAAATATTTGGCTAGTTCTTTCTGTTACATCATGTCAATCTATACTTCTTGAAATCTCATTTTCTTGTTTAATGCTATTTATTTATATGTGCACACATGTATGTGCATACATACCCACACACATATATTGGCTAGGGGAATGCATCATGACTTTTTCCCCTTGAGAACAAATCTAATTTTCTAGGTCAGAATGAAGGGCTGTAAGGATAAAGGTAAACTGTCATGTCATATGCTACTGTTTCCTTCTGCTCAAGTTTGTTTTTACTTTTCCGTACATTGCTTCCAGATAAAACCCCACATTTCTTAAATTTTATCTGAATTTATACAACACAGTCTTCTATGCCTTTCAGTTTTCTGTGTAGAGTGGCTACTTCTATGGTCTCTTTTGCCTGGAGCAGAAATCTGGTCAAGATTTATCTTTACCAAATCAACATTTTGTTTCCTGTTTTCCTAGCAAACAAGAGGAAGTGTGGGAAGCACTTGTATTATATTTGCATTGCCCACCCAGAGAAGAAACACACCTGGACAGCGTTAATAAACGCATTCTGTTTTTTCTCTTTAGAAATCTATTCAGTCTTTCTCATTCAGATATGAGAAGACACAAATAGCCTTAACAGAAATTCCAAGAAGGGTTAAGGGTAGTGATTGTGTTGTGAGTTTAATTGTTAAAGTTAAGTTGTAGATTGTAAGAAAATTCAAGATCTCCAGAGCATTTAAACATGGACAGTATTTTCAATTAAAAAATCCCTCCCAGGAGCCTCCTATCTGTTAGTAAGATTATTGTAGCATGTAAGACTTTCTTCCTGAAGTATATGATATCTACCAATGTTTTTTAAAATCCATATCACTTATGTAAACTATGAGTGAATATATGGACTTTTTAAAGACTGATTTTAAAGATCTTCCAATATTATTAGGCTATAATTATTTTATAGACTATTCATGATTCATTACTGTGCCAGTGCTATTAATTTCTACTCCCTTACTTCATTATGGTTTCAAACACAGTCTAGAAAAGGTATAAAATGTGAAGAGTTATTGCATCCACCAATTAGTCTCTTAGAGAGAATTTTTTAATGACTTTTCTATTGATATACAAACTTGAATTGCACACTGAAGTTGCAAAATGTATAATCTTAAGTGTAGAGTTCAATGAAATTTTACCTATGTGTACATTCATGTAACTACAATCCAAATGTAGATATAAAATTACAGCACCAAGACTATACTTTCAGGGATCATTTCTACAGTTCGTAAAATTACAGCACCTTAGAAAGTTTCCCCATGCCTCTCCTTATCAATATTCCCCAACTCACACCAGAGCTAATAGAGTTTTTAAAAATCCAATCCATTAGTTTTCCCTTTCCTTGGATTTCATAGCAATGGAATCAGACAATATTTCCCTTTTGTATATGGCTTCTTTTGCTTCACATAATGTTTGTGAGATTTGTTCATGTTGTTACTTGTATTAGTAGATTTTTCTATTTTACTGCTGTATAGGATTCCATTATTTGAATATATCAGAATTTATCCACTTTTCATTAATGGATATCTGAGTTGTTTTCAGTATTATGTTATATGAATAAAGCTGCTAAGAACACACTAACATATCTTTTGGTTGGCACATGCATTTCTTTTGATGTCTACCCAGGAGTGGAACTGCTAGGTCATAAGGTAGGTGTTTATTTGACTTTAGTGGATATTGTTGAACAGATTTGCAAACTGACTAAACTGCCATCAGCAATATCTGAGTGTTTCAGTTGCTCCATATCTTTACCAATGCTTGGTGTCTCAGTCTTTTAAATTTTAGCTATCTGGTGGCTGTGTAGTGTTATAGCTTTGTCTTTGATTTGCATTTCCTTGAGCAGTAGTGATGTTGGCCACCTTTCATATGCTTCTAGGCCAATAGGATAATTTTTAAAAACCTTTTTTTAATTGTATAATATAACATATTTTAAAAACAAAGAAAGAAAAAACAATAGTTTTTTTCTTAAAGTACTCTTCAACAAATAGTTACAGGATAGATCTCAGAGTTTGTCATAGGCTACCATACTATCTTCTCAGATTTTTCCTTCTAGCTGCTCCAGAATATAGGAGGCTAGAAGGAATAAATATTTTTTTATCATCACAATTGACTTTTTTCTTTCTTTTTTTTGTGAAAAATAACATATATACAAAAAGCAATAAATTTAAAGCATGGCAAAACAATTGTTTGCAGAACAGATTTCAGAGGCTGGTATGGGTTACAATTCCACAATTTTAGGTTTTTCTTTCTAACTGCTCTAAGATACTGGAGACCAAAAGAAATACCAATTTAATGATTCAGGAATCATATTCATTTGTTAAGCCCTACCTTCTTTGTATAACTCCACCACCACCTTTGATCTTTCTATCCCTCTCTTTAGGGGTATTTGGGCTATGACCATTCTAACTTTTTCATGTTGGAAGGGGCTGTAAGTAATATGGGGTAGGAAGATGAAACTAGCCGATGTTCTGGAGAGTCTGAGCCCTCTAGGTTTCAGGACTTATCTGGACCAGGGACCCATCTGGAGGTTGTGGCTTTCTGGAAAGTTACCTTAGTGCATGGGACATTTGTAGAATCTTATATATTTCCCTAGTTGTTCCTTAGGACTGGCTGGAATGGTTTTGGTTTTGGTTTGGTAAGTTATGACAGAGAGCAGTGTCTAACTGAAGCTTGCATAAGAGCAACCTCCAGAGTATCCTCTTGACTCTATCTGAACTCTCTCTGCCACTGATACTTTATTAGTTACACTTCTCCCCCCCCTTTTGGTCAGGATGGGATTATTGATCCCATGGTGCCACAACTGAACTCATCCCTGCGAGTCATCTCCCATGCCGCCAGGGAGACTTTCACTCCTGGATTTCATGTCCCATTTAGGGGGGAGTGCAATGATTTCATTTACAGGGTTGGGCTTAGAGAGAGTGAGGCCACACCTCAGCAACAAAAGAGATCCTCCAGAAGTAACTCTTAGGCATACCTATGGGTAGGCTAAACATGTCCACTATCTACATAAGCTTTACAACAGTAGCCTCAAATCAATGGCTTATCATATTGATTTGGGTACCCTAATATTTGACACAGTATCAGGGGATTCCCTGATGGTAAAGTATAGTAAGTTTCATATTTTTTCTCCCATCCCTCAAGGGACTTTGCCAATACTTTTTGATGATCTGCTTAATATATTCTAGGATGTATTCAGGCATTACATTAAGATATACAAGATTAAAGTCCCTTATTCTTATTCTAGGCTCCCTGTGTTTCAATTATTTGACTGAGCTGTGCAGACAGGTTGAGTTAGATTATGTGTTACAGAAAATTTGGGTTCCGGACAAAATAAATCTTTCTTCCTTTGGTTTCAAAGAGTAGATGTGGTTCTAAAATATAGACAATATCTTCTTTACCCCTGTGTTCTGAATTACCTTAATCCTGACCTGATTGGCCTTGTTCTTATCTCTAAATACCAGGTTATACATATATAAAACAGCCTCTCAAAACCAATTGGATCCTTTTTGAGTGAAATATCTCTTTGCCCCATTTTCAAATTGATTTATTTCTTTTTTCTTATTGATTTATAGGAGTTCTTAATACATTCTCAGTTTTGCCAATATTTTCTCCAATTCTACAGTTTGTCTGTTATTTTGTAGTGAAGTACAGAAGTTCTCAAAATATTGAAATCTAATTTATGAAAAAATTTTACCTTTGCTCTTTTGTTTGTGCTTTTTATCTACTCTTTAATAAATCTTTGACTATCTCTAGCTCAAGAAAATTTTCTCTCATGTCTCTTCTAGAAGGTTTATCATTTACCTTTCACATTTATATGGATGGAACATTTCAAATTAACTTTTGAGTGTGATGTGATATGAAGTAGGGGTCAAGGTTCATTTTCTCTCTATATGGATATCCAATTGTTCTAGTATTATATGTCTGTCCTTCTGTCAGTACACACTGTTTGGATTAGTGCAGCTTTGTAATAAGTTTTAGAATTAGGAATTCTTAGTCCAACAATCCTATAATTCTTTTTCAAGACGTTTTTGGCTATTTGGGGTCTCTTGCCTTTCCACATAAATTCAGATTAGCTTTTCCATTTCTACAAAGAAAGCTGTAGGAATTTGATAGGGATTGTATTGAATCTGTAAATGATTTGGATAGAATTGACATCTCAACAATATTTAGCCTTCCAATCTGTGGTAGTTAGATTCAGTTGTCAACTTGGCCAGGTGAAGGCACCTAGTTCTGTTGCTGCGGACATGAGCCAATGGTACGTGAACCTCATCTGTTGCTAATTACATCTGCAGTTGGCTAGGAGGTGTGCCTGCTGCAATGAATGACGTTGGACTTAATTGGCTGGTGCTTAAATGAGAGAGCACAACGTAGCACAGCCAAGCAGCTCGGCGTATCTCACCTCAGCACTCGCAGCCCAACCCAGGCCTTTGGAGATACAGAAAGGAATCACCCCAGGGAAAGTTGTTGGAACCCAAAAGCCAGGAGAGAAGGCCGGCAGAGATTACCCTGAGCCTTCCCACATAAGAAAGAACCTCAGATAAAAGTTAGATGCCTTTCCTCTGAATAACTACTGAAGTACTAATGAAATAAGTCCTCTTTTATTAAAAGCCAATCCGTCTCTGGTGTGTTGCATTCCGGCAGCTAGCAAACTAGAACACAATCCATGAACAGAGAATGTCCTTATATTTATTTAGGACTTCTTTGATTTCTTTAAGCAATGTTTACTAGTTTTCCATGTATAAGTTCTGTACAACCTTGGGTTTATTTATACTGAGACAATTTGATTCTTTTAGATGCTACTGTAAATGGAATATTTTTCTTGGTTTCCTCATCAGAGTGTTCCTTACTACTGATTTCCATGTGTTGATCTTATACCCACCACTTTGCATAATTCACTTATTAGTTTTAGTAGCTTTTTTTTGGTTGAATTTTTGAGCATTCTCACTTATAGGATATACTATTGGCAAATAAGGAAAGTTTCACTTATTCCTTTCTAATTGGATACAATTTGTTTTATCCTAATTGCTCTGGCTAGTGTTTCCAGTGCAACATGGAATAACAGTGGTGATAGTGGGCATCCTTCTCTTGTTCCTTGTCTAAGGGGGAAGATTTCAGTCTTTCACCATTGAGTATGATGCTAGCTACTGGTTTTCATATTTTCCCTTTATCATGTTGAGGGAGTTTGTTTCTATTCCTAGTTTTCTGAGTATTTTTATCAGGAAAGGTGCTGGATTTTGTTAAATGCCTCTTCTGTATCAATTGAGATAATGATGTGTTTCTTTTTTTCTCTTCCTTCTGTTAATGTGGAATATTACATTAATTGATTTTATTTTATTCTACTCCCCCTCCTGTATCTGGGATAAATCCTGATTAGTCTTTGTTTATAATTCTTATAATGTGCTTTTGGATTCAGATTGCTATATTTTGGTGAGAATTTTTGCATTTATTTTCATAAAGCATATTGATCTGTAATTTTCTTTTCTTGTGTTACTTTATCTGGCTTTAATGTTAGGGTGATGTTGGCCTCATAGAATGAGCTAGGCATTTTTCCCTCCTCTTCAATATTTTGGAAAAATTTGAGCATGATTGGTGTTAATTCTTCTTTGGGGTATTTGTTAAAATTCACTGATGAGGGTATCCAGTTCTGAGCTTTTCACTTTGGGAGGCCTTTGATTACCAATTTAATCTCTTTACTTGTTATTGGTCTGTTGAAATCTGCAATTTTTTTTTGAGTCACTGACCATGGTGTGTTCCTAGGAATTTTTCCATTTCATTAGGTTATCTAATTTCTTGGTGTACAATTATTCATGGCACCCCTTTATAATCCTTTTAATTTATGGGGGGTCAGAAGTAATGGCCACTTTTCATTTGCAGTTTTAGTTTTTTGTGTCCTTTCTTTTTTTCTTTGTTGAGCTAGTTAAAGGTGTGTTGATTTTATTGCTCTTTTAAAAAAAAACAACTTTTGGTTTTGTTGCTTCTCTTTATTGTTATATTATTATCTATATCATTTATCTTTGATCTAATCATTATTTCTTTTCTTCTACTTGCATTGGACTTAGTTTGCTCTTTGTTTTCTAGTTCCTCAAGTTGTGAGTTAGAGATCTAATTTGAGACCTTTCTTCTTTTACAATGTAAACCTTTAGACCTACACATTTCCCTCTCAGCACTGCCTATGCTGCATCCCATAAGCTTTGGTATGTTGTGTTTCATTTTCATTCACCTCAAGACATTTCCTAATTCCCCTTGTGATTTCTTTGACACATTGGTTGTTTTAGAGTGTGCTGTTTAATTTCTATGTAATTGTGAATTTTCCAGTTCTACCTCTGTTATTGTTTTCTAGCTTTATTCTATTGTAGTCAGAGGAGATACACTGCATGGTTTCAACATTTCTAAATTATTGAGACTTTGTGACTTAACATATTGTCTAATCTTGAGAATAATCCATGAGCATTAGAGAATTATACGTATTCTTTTGTGATTGGGTAAAGTGTTCTATATATGTCTGTTAGGTCTTAGTTGGTTTATAGTATCATTTGAGTCTTCTGTTTCTGTATTGATTTTCTGACTAGATATTATATTCATTGTTGAAAGTGGTGTACTGGAATCTCCTACTATTAATGTAGGTCAGTCTATTTCTTCCTTCAAATCTGTCAATAATTTGTTCAGATATTTTGGGACTCCACTATTAGGTGCATATTTATTTATAGTTGTTATATCTTCTTGTTTAACTGACCACTTTATTAGTATAAAGTGACATTCTTTGTCCTTTCTAACAATTTTTTTACTTAAAGGCTATTTTATCTAATATTTGTATAGCTACCCAAGCTCTCTTTTGATTGCTATTTGCATGGAATACTTTTTCCATCCTTTCACTTTCAACTTACTTGTGTCTTTGAATTTAAGGTAAGTCTCTTATAAACAATTGTGCTGGTTTGAAAGGATGTATGGACCCTAGAAAAGCCATGTTTTAATCAAAATCCCATTTCATAAAGGTAGAATAATCCCTATTTGTTTGAAACTGTAATTAGATCATCTCCCTGGATGATGTGATTTAGTCAAGAGTGGTTGTTAAGATGGATTAGGTGACGACATATCTCCACCCATTTGGGTGGGTCTTGATAAATCGTTTCTGGAGTCCTCTAAAAGAGGAAACATTTTGGAGAATGAAGGAGATTTAGAGAGAGCAGAGCAGAACGACATAGCCACGAGAAGCAGAGTCTGCCAGCCAGCGACCTTTGGAGATAAAGAAGGAAAATGCTTCCCGGGGAGGTTCATGACACAGGAAGCCAGGAGAGGAAGATAGCAGATGATGCTGTGTTTGCCACGTGCTCTTCCAGATGAGAGAGGAACCCTGACCATGTTCACCATGTGCCTTTCCAGATGAGAGAGAAACTCTGTGTTTGCCCTGTGCCCTTCCACTTGAGAAAGAAGCCCTGAACTTCATCGACCTTCTTGAACCCAGGTATCTTTCCCTGGATGCCTTAGATTCGACATTTCTATATACTTGTTTTAATTGGGACATTTTCTCAGCCTTAGAATTGTAAACTAGCAACTTGTTAAATTCCCCTTTTTAAAAGCCATTCTGTTTCTGGTATGTTGCATTCCAGCAGCTAGCAAACTAGGACAACAACATATGTTTTCATCATACTTTTAAAAACATTTTGTAAATCTCTGCTTTTGACTGGAGAGTTTTACCCATTTACATTAAAGTAACAACTGCTAATGCAGGGCTTTGGGATGGGGGCAATGAGCTCACCTGCTGAGTTGGCTTAGAGAGAGAGGCCACATCTGAGCAACAAAAGAGGTTGTTTGGGGGGGACTCTTAGTCATTATCTTAAGTAGGCTTAGCTTCTCCTTTGTAGGAATAATTTTCATAAGAGCAAGCCCCAAGATTGAAGACCTGGCCCATCAAATTGGCAGTCCCCAGTAATTATGAAAATAACAGGTCTCTCCCAGGTGGAGAATTTTAATTGTTTCACCTTTTCCCCAGTCCCTCAAGGGGACTTTTTTTTTTTATTAATTAAAAAACTTAACAAAAGAACATTAAGATATCATTCCATTCTACATACACAATCAGTAATTCTTAATATTATCACATAGTTGCATATTCATCATTTCTTAGAACATTTGCATCGATTTAGAAAAAGAAATAAAAAGACATCAGAAAAAGAAATAAAATGATAATAGAGAAAAAAGATTATACATACCATACCCCTTGCTTTCACTTATCATTAGCATTTCAAACTAAATTTATTTTAACATTTGTTCCCCTATTATTTATTTTTATTTCATATGTTCTACTCTTTTGTTGATACAGTAGCTGAAAGGAGCATCAGACACAGGGTTTTCACATTCACAGAGTCTCATTGTGAAAGCTATATCATTGTTCAATCATCATCAAGAAACATGGCTACTGGAACACAGCTCTACATTTTCAGGCAGTTCCCTCCAGCCTCTCTGCTACATCTTGAGCAACAAGGTGATATCT
>PVIY010051835.1:0-15479 GCA_004026745.1 Myrmecophaga tridactyla | reverse complement strand
CGCCCCGGGGAAAGTTGTTGGAACCCAAGGGCCTGGAGAGAAGACCAGCAGAGACCATCCTGTGCCTTCCACGTAAGAAAGAGCCTCAGTGGAAAGTTAGCTGCCTTTCCTCTGAAGAACCAACAAAATAAATCCCCTTTTATTAAAAGCCGATCCGTCTCTGGTGTGTTGCATTCCGGCAGCTAGCAAACTAGAACAGGGAATTTAATAAGTTGCAAATGTACAGTTCTAAGGCTGAGAAAATGTCCAATTAAAGCAAGTCTATAGAAGTGTCCAATCAAAGGCATCCAGGGAAAGATACCTTGGTTCAAGAAGGCCGATGAAGTTCTGGGTTTCTTTCTCAAGTGGAAGGGCACATGGCGAACACAGTCAGAGTTTCTAACACGGTCAGGGTTCCTCTCTTAACTGGAAGGGCACAGGGCAAACACAGCATCATCTGCTAGTTTCTTCCCCTGGTTTCCTGTTTCATGAAGCTCCCCAGGAGGCATTTCCCTTCTTCATCTCCAAAGGTCTCTGGCTGGTGGACTCTGCTTTGTGGTTCTACAGCATTCTTTACTCTCTCTGAATCTCTAATTCTCTAAATGTTTCCTCTTTTATAGGACTTCAGAAACTTATCAAGACCCACCCAAATGGGTGGAGACATGCCTCTACCTAATCCAGTTTAACAACTGCTCTTGATTAAATCACACCTCCAGGGAGATGATCTAATTGCAGTTTCAAACATAAAATACCGAATAGGGATCAAAAGAAATGGTTACCCCTACAAAATGGGATTAGAACTAAAACATGGCTTTTCAAGGGTACATACATCATTCCAAACCAGCACAAGCTCTTTCAAAATATTATAAACAAGGCTTTCAAAGTTTCGGTTAGCATTGACTTTGACAGAATTCACTTTCACAAAACTTCTACAACTCTCTGTCTCCATTAAGGCCTGTCTCACATATTGAAATTGGCCATTTTACTTTAGGACAAAACTACAATCCCTTAGACTATCTTAGCAAATCTTATCATTGACTATGACAAACAAAATTCATTTTCACAAACTTTCTATAACTTTCCATATCCATTCAGGTCTTGTCTTACACATTAAAAGGAGCCATTTTACTTTAGGACAAAACTATAGTCCCTTAGACAAGCTTATCAAATTTCAGTAAGCAACGACTAGGACAAATAAAATTCACTTCCACAAACTTCCACAACTTTTCATATTCATCCAGGCTTTGTCCTACACATTCTAGAGGACAAAATTACGCACCTTTCTTTAACAAAGCTGTTCTAGTTTGCTAGCCACTGGAATGCAATATGCCAGAAACAGAATAGCTTTTAAAAAGAGGAATTTAATGAGTTGCTAGACAGTTCTAAGGCTGAGGAAATGTCCTGATTAAAGCAAGTCTATAGAAATGTCCAATCTAAGGCATCCAAGGAAAGATACCTTGGTTCAAGAAGGCCAATGAAGTTCAGGGTTTCTTTCTTAAGTGAAAGGGCATATGGTGAACACAATCAGGGTTCCTCTCTCATCTGGAAGGACACATGGTGAACACAGCATCATCAGCTAGCTTTCTCTCCTGGCTTCCTGTTTCATGAAGCTCCCCGGGAGGCATTTTCCTTCTTCATCTCCAAAGGTTACTGGCTGGTGGACTCTGCTTCTTGTGGCTATGTCATTCTACTCTGCTCTCTCTGAATCGGTCTCATTCTCCAAAATGTTCTCTCTTTTATAGGACTCTAGAAACTTATTAAGACCCACCCAAATGGGTGGAGACATGTCGTCACCTAATCCAGCTTAACAACCACTCTTGATTAAATCAAATCATCCAGAGAGATGATCTGATTATAGTTTCAAACATACAGTATTGAATAGGGATTATTCTACCTTTATGAAATGGGAATTACATTAAAACATGGCTTTTCTAGGGGACATACATCCTTTCAAACCAGCACAAAAGCACATCTTGTAAACTTTACATACCCACATACTTCAAGTTATGAAAAAGAGCTTTGATGACATCTCTAAACATCCTATAAAATATAATTGTTTTTTAAATAAAGATTCTCAAAATAATAACTTAATTTCATTAAACAAAAACTGACATATATATATAATGCTAGCTTATTTTAACAATAACTTGTTTAAATTTGGGGAGAACATACCTAACTAGAATAAAATTGTATTTGGTTCAAAAGTCATCATAAAACAGGAATAGAACTAGAGGTTGTAACTTCATTTTTTGAAGCTGTACTTAATTTTTCCTCCTTCTATTGGAGGTTAAATAAAAAATCTCCTCGTTTCCATAATACAACTTCAAAATCATATTGATTTTATAACTACAGAGCTTTTACAATGTGACTGTGTGACTGTGAAAGCCTTGTGTCTGATGGTCCCTTTATCCAAGTATGGACAGATGAGTAAAAAAATAAGGACAAAAATAAATAAATAAAAGGGGAAGAATAAGGGGTAAACAAACAAACAAAAAAAACTGGTAGATTGCAATACTAGCAGTCAACGAGAGGAGGAGGGGTAAGGGGTATAGGATGTATAGGTTTTTCCTTTTTATTTCTTTTTCTGGGGTGATGCAAATGTTCTAAAAATTGTGATGAATATACAACTATGTGATTATAGTGTGAGCCATCGATTGTATACTTTGGATGGACTGGATGGTGTACGAAGATACCTCAATAAAAATATTTAAAAAAATATATTGATTATCAAGCTGTGGAAATAAATATAATCGTTTTATTTGTCCTGAGCATAAATCCAGGACCACTTGTCCATAGTGTGCAAGGACATTTTCTGTTACTTACTGAAATTTGGCAATTAGATCTTATTTGACTGCCCCATTCCTAGGCTATCTATGTTTTTAATAGTGATTTATTGCAGTTACTGTTGCAAAGATATTAGATATTACTAGAATTTACTCAGGGAATTCTTTCAGACAAACATTCAAGCAACATTTATTCTGTGTTTATCATTTTTTATCTCCAGGCCCAGTAGGAAGAATTCTAAAACCAAGGCCACACCTCTGCCATCCGTCTGCACTTCGCCCTTCTCCTGGAGCAGCCCCAACTGGTTCATTCAGATTTGGCCATGGTTCAAGACCCTGGCGGCAGGGACGGGTGAGACCGGAAGAATGAGGCCTAGGCTGTTAGATTTGGGTTTTTTTTTTTTTTTTTTACCATAGTTTATTTTATTTATTTTTATAATTAATTTTAAAAAATTACAAGAAACACAAACATTCCCAACTAGATTTGGTTTTGAAAGTTTTAAACGAGAGTAGTGGGATTTAAGACCCATAATGTGGCCTTAGTACTGATGAGAGTTCCTATGCCCTTCTTTAAATTGTTTCCAATTATTAGACCTGTTTTTGTTTAAAGATGGGACCTGGACAATTGGAAAAGTCTTTGCTGTTCCCCAAGGGAGCTCTCAGCTACCTTTAGGAAATTCTAGGAGGTCAATTGTTTCCAATGTCCAGGTTTGTTTGCAGCATATATATGCACTTATTTATCTTAAAGCAATTTGAATAGTGTTCTGTGTTAGTTTGAAAGCTGCCAGAATGTGTTATACCAGAACTGGAAACTGCTTTTAAAAAAGGGAATTTAATAAGTTACAAGTTTACAGTTCTAAGTCTATAAAATTAGCCAAACTTAGGCATCCCGGGAAAGATACCTCAGTTCAAGGAAGGCTGATGGGTCGGTCAAGTGGTTGGCATCTGCTGGTCCCTTGCTCCTGAGCTCTGTTGCTTTCAGCCTCTGCTCCTGCGGGAGTTCCCCATTTTGCTTCTCCGGGGCTGGCTTTCATCTCTTGGCTTTGCTCAGCTCTCTCCAGATTCTGACTTGCTAAACATCTCATGATGATGTTTACTGGCCTCCAAGCATCTCCAAACATTCATATCTTTGTTCTCCACATGTTGACATCTGTGTCAGATCTGCTCTGAAGTCTCCGTCAGCTCTGTCATTTCTGTTGTTTCTGACTCTCCAAAACGTTTCCTCTTTTAAAGGATCCCAATAAACTAATCAAACCTGGAATGGGTGGAGTCACATCTCCTTCCAATCAAAGGTTACACTCACAATTGGGTGTGTCACATCTTCGTGGAGATAATCTAGTCAAGTTTATACCCTATATTACTGAATCAGGATTAAAAGAAACAGGTGCCTTCACAAGATTGGGTCAGGATCAAAACATGGCTGTGCTGGGGTGCATAACAGATTCAAACCAGCACAGGCTTTTTAAGAATTTTTTGTTAATTTGTTAATACCATCTGGAGGTATGAAAATAGATATTGCATAAGCAGATAGACATAAATATAAAGTTAGTGTTTCACTTTATTAAAGCTGTTGGAATGCAATATACCAGAAATGAATAGGCTTTTATAAGGAGGATTTACTAAGCTACAAGTTACAATTCTTAAGGCTATGAAAATGTTCAACTTAAGGCACCCAACAAGAGGGTACCTTCTCAGAAGAAAGGCCGATTTTCTCTGTCCAGTGTTGCTCTGTCACATAACGACATCTGCTGTCCTTCCTTCCTGGCTTCTGGTTTTAAATGGCTCTGTCAGCTTCTGACATCTCCTGGGGCTTCTGGCATCTTCTGCATCTTCAAACATCTGTATCTGCTTTTTTTAAGGAATCGAGTAAACTAATTAAGACCCACCTTGAATGGGTGGGGTCACATTTCTAGCTAATCAAAAGGTCCTACCCACAATTGCATGGATTGCACCACCATGTAAATGACCCAATTTTAAAGGTCCCACCCAACAATATGTCTGCCCCCCCAAGACTGGATCAGGATTGTGCTGGTTTGAAAGGATGTATGCCCCCTAGAAAAGGCATATTTTAATCAAAATCCCATTTCATAAAGATAGAATAATCCCTATTCAATACTGTATGTTTGAAATTGTAATCAGATCATCTTCCTGGAGATGTGATTTAATCAAGAGTGGTTGTTAAACTGGATTAGGTGATGACATGTCTCCACTCATTTGGGTGGGTCTTGGTAAGTTTCTGGAGTCCTATAAAAAAGAGGAAACATTTTGGAGAATAAGAGATTCTGAGAGAGCAGAGAAGGACGCAGCCATGAGAAGCAGAGTCCACCAGCCAGCGACCTTTGGAGATGAAGAAGGAAAATACCTCCCAGGGAGTTTCTTGAAACAGAAAGCCAAGAGAAGAAGCTAGCAGATGATGCCATGTTTGCCATGTGCCCTTCCAGATGAGAGAGGAACCCTGACCCTATTCACCATATGCCTTTCCAGATGAGAGAGAAATTGTGACTGTGTTCGCCATGTGCCCTTCCACTTGAGAGAGAAACCCTGAACTTCATCAGCCTTCTTGAACCAAGGTATCTTTCCCTGGATGCCTTAGATTGGACGTTTCTACAGACTTGTTTTAACTAGGACATTTTCTCCGCCTTAGAACTGTACTTGCAAGCTATTAAATTCCACTTTTTAAAAGCCATTCTGTTCCTGGTATATTGCATTTCGGCAGCTAGCAAACTAGAACAGAACATGGCTTTTCTGGTATAGATAACAGTTTCAAGCCAGCACAGATTAGACACACAAAAAACAGAAACACAGAAATATACTTTTGAGAGAGACAAACAAAAGATTGAATATATATCATGTCTTTCCATTTCTGTTCTCTCTTGCAGGACACCTTTAACTCTAATAGTATTCTTTTCTACAGAATCATTTACAGGATAATCTCTTTCCTGATTCTAAATTATGTTGAGGCGAGACTGCATTATGAAAATAAACCACTTTTTTTTTTACCATAGGATTATAACTGAAATCTTGCCAATTTTTCAAAATAGGGCCCAAATGACTACATTTAGGAATACTATTAGAATTAGAATTTCCCATTTTGATGTATTTTAGTAATCGGTAACCAATTAGGAACACTTGAACAATATAAATGTAGTGACCTACCAACTAACAATTTATATAGGCACTTAACACTATGTATTTAAGTAACACACCAATTAATTATTAAACAGACATTAAATACTTAATTTCATTAAATACTAATTAATTGCAGGATTACTTCTTTTCCAGTACTATACTCAACTGACAGGGGAAAAAAAGGTATAGATGTCAGAATAAGGGGGATGTTTCTGGAAGGGAAACCCAGGGTCCAGGTCCAGGGAACTTGGACCTCAGTATCAATTTCCTGATCCAATTTTACCTCGGTGACCCACTCACACAGTCAGATGTCACGGGAAACCATTTCTCTCTTTGAAGATTTTCAAAGTGCAAGGGCTTGGAGAGCCAGCAGAGCAGGAAAAAACGTTTGCTGAGACTCTAGACTAAGAATCTAGCAGCTGCAAAAGGCTGGATTACCATCTTACCTGTCCTGGGGCTCCAGGACTTTGGGCAGTCGGATCCTAGCTTCTTAGGGACCTACCCCGCCGGAGTCGCCAAACCAACTGGTCAAATGTGCTGGGTTCACTGTCCAGTAAGCTCAGCGACCAATTCCTGAGACACCAGGGTTTCAAAGAGAGAAAGAGTTTATTCCTAAGTGTGAAACAGGAGATCAGATGGCCTATGCACCCTAAAAATCTGTCTCCCTGAACTACAGTAATTGTAATAGTTGAGTAGGTTTTAGGGTAAAGAGTAAAATGACTTGTGACGACGAATTTAGAGATGATCTAATTATTGAGTGTTTTAGTTTGTTAAAGCTGCCAGAATGCAGTATACCAGAAATTGAACAGCTTTTAAAAAGAGAACTTATTAAGCGGCAAGCTTACAGTTCTAAGGTTGTGAAGATGCCCAAATTATGGCACCAACAATAGGTTACTTCCACTCAAGAAAGGCTAATGCCATCCAGAACACCTCTGACAGCTGGGAAGGCACATGACAATATCTGCTAGCTTTCTTTCCTCATTTCATAAGATTCTCCCAGGGGCATTTTCCTTCTGCATCTCCAAAGGTCTCTGACTGTATGGGTTCTAATGCTTTTTCCAAAACGGATTGCAATCATGCAGGAAACAACCTTAAAGGAGTCCAGGAGTCCAGGAAACAACCTACCTTGAATGGGTGGAGACACACTTCCATGGAAATCATCTAATCAAAACGTCCCACCCACAATTGGGTCCCACCCACAATATCTCCATGGAAACAACTTAATCAAAAGATCCCATCCATCAATACTGAATCAGAGTTAAAGAACATGGCTTTTCTAGGGTACACAACAGTTTCAAACAAGCACATTGAGTGCACGTAAATCGATTAAATGCTTAGTCACAGAACATATGTAAGAAAATGGCAGCCTTAATATGGCAATGGGTGTGATTTGTAGTATTATAATGAGGTATATGTCACTTACAGGTTAAAGCTTAAGCTACCTCACATGTTAGGCAGGCCAATTTTGGTTAGATCCAGCTTTGTCTAGGAAGATAGTTGAGGAATTGGGGTGGGTTCATTCTGGGCTGACTAAGTTTCTTCATTAATAAACAGTTGGGGATGTCTTTGGTGATCATAAGACTCTGAAGTTGAAAAACAGGATAATGGGGTACAAATGGGACCAGTCACAAGGTTTTTACAATCATAAGATAAAGGTTATATAGTCAAACAATCATTGTCAAAGACTGAGGCATCTGGATTACAGGTCAGTCATTTCAGATATTTTCCTTTGATTATTCTAATACACTAGAAAGTAAAAAAAAAGTCTATATAATGATTCAGTAATCATAATCATTTGTTAATTCCTAACATCTCAGTTATACTGTGAAGTAATATTTGGTTTCCTGTTTAACCAAAGTGACAATAAAAGATTTTAAAACTAAATAGAAGTTAATATGATTGCAAAAACAAAAAACTTAATTCTTTTAAAATTGAAAGTACTTGTTTACTAAAACAATAAAGATGACAAGGTCAATATAAATATCAATAAGGATATTATTCTGATAAGACAGAATCTTTGCTTTCCAGGCAGATTACTCAGATGGTTAAGAAAAACCTTTTACAACCTCTTACTAAGAGCAGACCAATAATCCAATAAAACTTTACTTTAAAAGAAGAAAACCAAATTCTAGTTTTGCATGAGGATACTAAGAAAAAAAAATCTCATAAGCCTATCAAATCTTAGCAACCTCGTCCATGACAAAATTCCTTTTTCATAAATCTTTTACAACTTTTTATATCTACTCAGTTTTTATCCTACACATTCCTGTTTCTTATTCTGGGACAACCAGCCATTATACTTTAGGACAAAATCACTTTCTCTTTTCTTAACAAAGAACATTGTTCATACTGTCATACCTGCCCATACCTTGAGTTTTCAAAAAGATTTTTGAAGCTATCTTTAAACAAACATCCTACTAAACACCAGTATTCTTTTTAATTTTTTATGCTGTGTGGTGGTGGGTCACATTTCATTCTTTTCTATGTGAATATCCTGTTATTACAGTACAATTTGATGAATTTTTCTTTTTTTTTTGAGTACATGAGCTGGGAATCAACCCAAGTCTCCCGCATGGCAGATGAGAATTTATAACTGAATTACCCATTGCACCCCTAAAATACAACTATTCTTAAAGTAGTTTGTCTGAATAATAACTCAATTCGGTTAAACACAAATTTACAGCTTTTATCATTTTAAAGATTTAATAGATATAACTAGCATAAATGAAGGGAAAACATACCAAAGTAGAATAAAATTGTGCTTGAATTGTACTTAATGAAAATTAAGTTATTAGTATTCTCTAGAGAAACAGACCCAACAGGAGATATCTATACATATGAGATTTATAAAAGACTGGAAATGGAAAAAAACAAAATCCATTTGGCTATGAAGCTGGCAGCTCTGATAAAGGGTCTGGATGAACTCCATAAGAGAGGCTCACTGGTTGAAGAAATAGTGAAAAAGTCTCTCTTTTCCCCTAAAAGTCTTCAAGTGATTGGATTATCTCATTGTGAGGGATATGCCTTGCTTGATCTCAAATTAATCAGGCACAGATGCAGTCAACTGATTGATGATTTAATACACCACCCTTTTGGTTTATCAACTAGCCATGAAATATCCCTGCAGCAATGATCAGGCCAATGCTTGCCTGACCAGACAACTGGACGTCATCACTTGGCCAAGTTGACACTAGAACCTAACCATCACAGTTCACCCTTTGTCAACTTGGCAGCTATACACATCACATTGAAACAGGTTTAATTTCCAAATAGAACACAATAATAGATATATGTTTTGCCTAACAATATTCAACAATCCTGCATACAACTGGAAATGCACTACATCTCTCCAGAATAGGGTGCAAATCCTTAGGTAACATTCACTCTTAAACTTCCTATCCTATGACTCAAATATTATAACATGAACAATACAACTTACATCACATGATAAGAGGAAAATAAGGTATTTGCTTGTGTACAAATGCAAACATACTCATGACAAAATAGGGAGGAAATAGTCAAACAATCACAGTCCTCGTTTCTGTAATTGGTTACATGGTCATAGCTCACATTTATCACCACCTTCTTCTACTATCCATTCCATGCTCCCTTTACCTCAGCAAGCATTTCAACTGGCCATGGTTCTTTGCCAGGTAGGGTGACCCAAACCTAAATTCCTGAAGTTTCTGGGCCATTGATAGTCCTGCCTGGATTGGGTTGTTGCATTTTTCCATTTTCAGTGGCATGAGAAGCCCAAAGGAGCCAGGTGGCAGTCTTAACTTCCAGTTCAATGGAATCATTGTTGTGTCTCCTGGAAGGAGCACTCTTCCTTTTGGAACTAAGCCCTGTAGACCAACAGAGCTCAAGGTTGCAGGGACAGGAAGCAAAATTTTTCCTAGTGGATCACTAGGGGTGATAGAGAGTGGTGCCACGCCCATTTACACCCCTTGATTCCTGGACCCGTAAATCCTGGCTATGGGAGAAACAGCATCATGCAGTGGACGCTGATTCAGAGCATACACAGCCTCCTGGAGAACATTGCCTCAGTCCTGCAAGGTGTTGCCACCTAGTTAGCACCATAATTGGGTCTTCAAAAGGCCATTCTACCATTCTATCAATTTAGCTGCCTCTGGATGATGGGGAACACGGGAAGACCAGAGAATTCCATGAGCATGTGCTCATTCCTACACTTTATTTGCTTGAAGTGGGTTCCTTGAGAAGAAGTAATGCTGTGTGGAATACCATGATCGTGGATAAGGCATTCAGTAAGCTCATGGATGGTAGTTTTTGTGGAAACATTGTATGCAGGGAAGGCAAACCCATATCTGGAGTATGTGTCTATTCCAGTCAGAACAAATCACTGTCCCTTCCATGATGGAAGTGGTCTAATGTAACCAACCTGACACCATGTAGCAGGCTGATCACCTCAGAGTGCCATATTGGGGGCTGAGTGTGGGACTCTGCCTCTGGCAGAATGGGCACTCAGCAGAGGCTGTAGTCAGGTCAGCCTCCATGAGGAGAAGTCCATGTAACTGAGCCCATGCACAACCTCCATCCCTGCCACCATGGTCACTTTGTTCATGAGCCCATTGGGCAGTGGCAGGAGTGGCTGAGGAAAAAAGGATGACTTGTATCAACAGGATGGGTCATCCTACTCACTTGATTATCAAACCTTCCTGTGCTAAAGTCACCCTCTGGTGAGCGTTCACATGGGACACAAATATTTTCATGTTCTTTACCCACTCAGAAAGGTCTATCCACATACCTCTTCCCCCAACCTCTTTGTCACCAATTTTCCAAACATGCTCCTGCCAAGTCCCTGACCATCCAGCCAAACCACTGGCAACAGCCCACGAATCAGTATACAAACACACTTCTGGCCAATTCTGCTTCTAAGTAAAATGAATAACCAGGTGCACTGCTCGAAGTTCCAACCACTGGGAGGACTTCTACTCACTACTATCCTTTAAGGATATCCCAGAAAGGGGATGTAGTGCTGTAGCTGTCCACTTCCAGGTGGTCCCTGCATATCATGCAGAACCATCTGTAAATCAGGCCCTAGTTTTCTCTTCCTCAGTCAACTGACTGTAGAGAACTCCCCAAGTGGCCATAGCTCTGGGTTGGGAAAGAGAAGGTAATGTGGCAAGAGTAGAGGCTGTGGGCATTTGGGCCACTTCCTCATGTAACTTACTTGTGCCTTCAGGACCTACTCAAGACCTTTCTCTAATATACCATTTCCATTTTATGATGGAGTGCTGCAGTGCATGCCCAACTTTATGGCTTGGTGGATCAGACAACACCAGCTCCTGATAAGCAACTCAGGTCTCATGGTAACTTGGTGGTTCATGGTTAAGCGTTCAGTCTCTATTAAGACCCAGTATCAGACTAAAAGCTGTTTTTCAAAAGGAGAGTAGTTAATTGCAGCAGATGGTAAAGCTTTGCTCAAAATCCTAAGGGTCTGCATTGTGATTCTCCTATAGGGGCCTGTCAAAGCCTCCAGACAGCATCTCTATTTGCCACTGACACTTCCAGCACCATTAGATCTGCTGGATCATGTGGCCCAAGTGGCAGAGCAGCTTACACAGCAGTAGGGATATGTCACAGAGTCTCCTCTTTTTCTGGTCCCCACTCAAAACTAGCTGCTTTTCTGGTCACTGGGTAAATGGGCCAGAGTAGCACACCAGATGAGGAAAATGTCTCCAAAACCCAAAGAAGCCAACTAGGCATTGTGCCTCCTTTTTGGTCATAAGAGAGGCCAGATGCAACAGCTTATCCTTCACCTTAGAAGGATATCTCAACATGCCCCACACCACTGGACACCTAGAAATTTTACTGAGGTGGAAAGCCACTGTTATTTTTGTTGGATTTATCTCCCATTCTTTGACATGCGAATTCCTTACCAATAAGTCTAGGGTAGTTGCTACTTCTTGCTCACTAGGCTCAACAACATTATATCATCAATATAATGGACCAGTGTGATGTCTTGTGAAAGGGAGAAATGATGAAGATTCCTACGGACAAAACTGTAACATAGGCTGGAGGGCTGATATACCCTTGTGCTGGTTTGAAATGATGTATGTACCTAGAAAAGCCATGCTTTAATCCTAATCCCATTTTGTAAAGGCAACCGTTTCTTCTAATCCCTACTCAGTTTGAAACTGTAAATAGATCATCTCCCTGGAGATGTGATTTAATCAAGAGTGGTTGTTAAAGTGGATTAGGTAGAGATGTGTCTCCACCCATTTGGGTGGGTCTTGATTAGTTTCTGAAGTCCTATAAAAGAGGAAACATTTTGGAGAATGAGAGATTTCTGAGAGAGCAGAGAATGACATAGCCATGAGAAGCAGAATCCACCAGCCAGAGACCTTTGGAGATGAAGAAAGAAAAAGCCTCCTGGGGAGCTTCATGAAACAGGAAGCCAGGAGAAGAAGCTAGCAGATGATGTTGTGTTCACCATATGCCCTTCCAGATGACAGAGAAACCCTGACTGTGTTCACCATGAGCCTTTCCAGATGAGAGAGAAACTCTGATTGTGTTCGCCATGTGCCCTTCCACTTGAGAGAGAAATCTTGAACCTCATCAGCCTTCTTGAACCAAGGTATCTTTCCCTGGATGCCTTAGATTGGACATTTCTATAGACTTGTTTTAACTGGGACATTTTCTCAGCCTCAGAACTGTAAATTAACAGCTCATTAAATTCCCCTTTTTAAAAGCCATTCTGTTTCTGGTATATTGCATTCCGGCAGCTAGCAAACTAGAACAACCCCCGAGGCAGGACAGTGAAGGTATACTGCTGGCCTTGCTGGCTGAATGCAAATTGTTTCTGGTGGTCCTTATTGACAGCTATTGAGAAAAAAAACATTTGCCAGATCAATAGCTGCATACCAGGTACCAGAAGATATGCTGATTTGCTCAAGCAATGATACCCCATCTGGAATAGCAGCTGCAATTGGAGTCATCACCTGGTTAGGTTTACGATAATCCACTGCCATTCTCCAAGACCTATATATTTTCTGCACAGGCTAAACAGGAAGAGTTGAATAGGGATGTGGTGGGAATCACTGCCCCTGCAACCTTCAAGTCCTTAAGAGTGCCTACACTGATTGATGGACCAGAGTGACATTTTGGATATCCTGGAATTAGTGTCACTTCTCTCTTTTTTATTTTTTAACTTTTTTCTTGTATACTATAACATATATACAAAGCAAAGGAATAAAAAAACAATAGTTTTCAAAGCATTCTTCAACAAGTAGTTTCAGGACAGGTGCCAGAGTTTGTCATGGGCTATGATACAATCCTCTCATATTTTTCCATCTAGCTGCTCCAGAATATAGGAGGCTAGAGCGCTTAATACTTTTTAATCATCACAATCGACTTTTTATCCTTTTTTTGTGTGTGAAAAATAACATATATACAAAAAAAGCTATAAATTTCAAAGCACAGCACCACAATTAGCTGTAGAACATGTTTCAGAGTTTGATATGGGTTACAATTTTACAATTTTAGATTTTTACTTCTAGCTGCTCTAAATGACTGAAGACTAAAAGAGATGTCAATGTAATGATTCAGCATTCATATTCATTTGTTGAATCCTATCTAACTCCACCATCACCTTTGATCTTTCCCTCCCTCTCTTTAGGGTGCTTGGGCTATGGCCATTCTAAATTTTTCATATTGGAAGGGTCTATCACTAATATGGGGTAGGGAGATGGAACTATCTGATGTTCTGGAGAGGCTGGGCTTGGTTTTAGGACTTATCTGGCCCAGGGAGCCATCTGGAGGTTGTAGGTTTCTGGAAAGTCACTCTAGTCCATGGAACCATTGTGGAATTTTATATAGTGCCCTAAGTATTATGGTCCTGGTTGAGGGTTGGCAGATTATGATAGGTAGCAAGGTTTAACTGAAGCTTGCATAAGAGAAACCTCCAGAGTAGCCTCTTGACTCTATTTAAACTCTCTCTGCCACTGGTGCTTTATTAATTAAGCTTCTTTCCCCCCATTTGGTCAGGATGGAATTGTTGATCCCACAGTGCCAGGTCGGGATTCATCCCTGGGAATTATCTCCCTGTTGCCAGGGAGACTTTCACCCCTGGATGGCATGTCCCATGTAGGGGGAGGGCAATGATTTCACCTGCAGAGTTGGGCTTAGAGAGATTGAGGCCACATCTGAGCAACAACAGAAGTCCTCCAGAAGTAACTCTTAGGCATGCCTATAGGCAGTAAGCTTCTCTGCTACTTACCTAAGCTTTGCAAGAGTAAGCCTTATGATTGAGGGCATGGCCTATTGATTTGGGTGTCCCTAAAGTTTGACACAGTATTAGGGGATTCCCTGATGGAAAGATTTAATAGTTGCATATTTTTCTCCCATCCTTCAGGGGACTTTGTCAATACTTTTTGATTATCTGCTTAATATATTCTAGGATGTATCCAGGCATTACAATAATCTATACAGGATTAAAGGACCTCTTTCTTATTCTGTGCTCCCTGTGTTTCTGTGTACAAATCCTTTATGTCCCTAGTTAAGTTCATTCCTAAGTATTTGATTCTTTTAGTTATTTATTTCTTTTATTTTAAAAAAAGATGGAATGCGTCTCAAATTTGCATGTCATCCTTGCACAGGGGCCATGCTAATCTTCTCTGTATTATTCCAATTTTAGTATATGGACTGCCGAAGTGAGCACTAGTTGCTATTTTGAATTGAATTTTTTCCTTAACTGACTCCTCAGCTAGGTCTTTGCTTGTGTATAGAAATGTTACTGATTTTTGCAGATTAATCCTATATCCCATCACCTTGCTGAATTTATTAGCTCAAGTAACTTTGCTGTAAATTTCTCAGGAATTTTACAGGATATTTACAGGATAGATGACTATCATGTCATCTGCAAATAACGACAGTTTTACTTCTCCCTTTCCAATCTGGATGGCTTTTATCTCTTCGTCCTGATTGATTGCTCTAGCTAGAACTTCTAGCACAATGTTGAATAATAGTGGTGACAGTGGGCATCCTTCTCTTGTACCTGATCTTACAGGGAAACCTTTCAGTCTCTCTCCATTGAGTATGATGCTGGCTATCGGTTTTTCATATTTTCCCTTTATTATATTGAGGTAGTTACCTTTGATTCCTATATTTTGGAGTGTTTTTATCAAAAAAGGATGTTGAATTTTTAAAGTGTTTTTTCAGCATTAATTGAGATGATCATGTGATTTTTCCCTTTTAATTTGTTAACGTGCTGTATTACATTAACTGATTTTCTTGTGTTGAGCCATCCTTGCATTCCTGGTATAAACCCCACTTGGTCATGGTGTATAATTCTTTTAATGTGCTGTTGGATTTGATTTGCTAATATTTTATTGAGAATTTTTGCATTTACGTTAATTAGGGAGAATGGCTTATAGTTTTCCTTTCTTATAGCATTTTTACCTGATTTTGGTATTAAAATGATATTAGCTTCATAAAATGAGTTAGGTAGAGTTCCTTTTTCCTCAACTTTTTGGAGAAGTTTGAGCAGGATTGGCGTTAGTTCTTTATGGAATGTTTGATAAAATTCCCCTGTGAAGTCATCTGGTCCTGGGCTTTTTTTTTTTTTTT
>PVIY010051834.1:0-15533 GCA_004026745.1 Myrmecophaga tridactyla | reverse complement strand
GCTGGTGGGCAGGGCTGCAGGCAGGGCTGGTGGGCAGGCTGGTGGGCAGGGTTGCAGGCAGGCTGGTGGGCAGGCTGGTGGGCAGGGCTGGTGGACCCTGCATTTACAGCTGGCCTGTCACCCCCACACGCTCTGGGCAGTGCACTATCCCTGTCCCCTCGCCACCCCTCCTTGTCATCTGCTTGTTGTCTACCTTTTCCATTGGAGCTTTTAGCATTTTAGTCATAATGGTTTTAAATTATGACTTACCAGGTGGGGGCAGCAGGGTTCCCTCCAGCCCACCCCTTGTGGGGCGCCCTCCACTGACCCCTCAGCCTCCCCTCCCCAGCCCAGGCAACCCAGTCCCCAGGTCAGGCTCCCCAGCCACGGGGATGCCCCTTCATTCCCTATGCCCCTGGGTGACCCCTGACCGGATGCCCTCTCACTCCTGGGTCCCTGGGTGACCCCTGCCTGGACACCCCCACCCAATAGGCCCCTGCCGTTCTTGGGCTCTGACCCCTAGGTGGGTCCCCAGCCCACAGGGCCGTGACTGCTCTGTGCCTCCAACGGCTCTGGAGTGGATTGTTCTGGAAGAGAAGAAAAGAGGGTGAGAGAAGGAGTCTCTTAAAGCCCTTGGCTATGGACAAGGTGCCTCACCTGCCCGGCACTATCCCCAGGTCCGTGTTGGCCACCACTGAGTCCTGGGGCTGGGCCTTAGCTGGCCCTGCCCTGCCCGCTCCATCTTCCTGCCGTCCACGTACGGGGCAGGCCCCTGTCAGGCTCTTTGCAGTATTTCCACTGCGTGGAGCACTTTCCCCCAAACATCTCTGTGAACGCCCTCATTTCCTCCAACTATCTGGGCAAATCTGTCTTCTTATGTCAGCCACCAAGTGTCGGGGGCCGTTGCCCCACGGGCACGTGCGGGGACTCTCCTCTGCGTGTTCTTCTCCCCAGGCTGGGACAGCATCTGCCACGGCGCTTCAGTCCATGCGTGCCGTGGCCCCTCTGCTCCCGGCCTGAACCCGCCTGGGGCCTGGGGCGGCGACAGGCCACCCACCGTCTGACCAGCGGACATCGCTGTTCACAATTGCTGTCCGGGGACGTCGGGCGTTCCAGCGTGGGGCTGCCCTGAGCCGCGTGCGATGGCCTCGTCACACAGCCCCCGGGCGCCCGGCGGGCCCCTGGGTGAGGCGGGGTTTATCCTCTTGCACTTACCCAAGGGCTGGAGCAGCTGGGCTGTAGGACGCGTGCATGCACCTCCCTCGGCAGCAGTGGCAAAATGTTTCCTAAAGTGGAAGTAAGAGTATGCATGGCCCGCAGTGGTTTATAAGGACGTAAAGTGAAGAAATGAGAACAAAACCCGTCAGCACCCACAGGAAGGAGCCCATGGCAGATGCTCCCCACAGGAAGGAAAAGCCTTGCAAAGTAAGCACTGAGCACCTTTCCTAGATCCCTCAGAGGACTGAGGCCATGGGACCAACCGACCCTGGAAAGAGAGATGAAAACAGAGACCCGGGGTGTGGGGGGAAGGGCGTCGCGGCTGGCGGGTGCCGGGCCCGAGCCCGGATTGCTGGGGAGTGGAGACTCCTGCCTGCCGGTGCCAGCAGGGCCCTCACGTTTGTGATTCTCACCTCCAGAGCTCCTGGATTCTCAGGGTGAAGGTGGGAGAAAATCCCCCGTGCTTCCCGTGGGGATGTGGAGAAACCACTTTGAAATGAGAAGGACACTCAGCTCTGCCTCCCAAGGGGGAAACGCCCAGCTCAGCCCCGCAGCCTTCGCACTCGCCTCGAGGTGGTCTCGGCCCAGGGGACCCCATGCCCCCCCACCTGACATCCACGGGGAGCCTGTGCCCCACAGGGGTGCCTGCTGAATGGACTGCAGGGCACAGTTCATGATTAAGAAGGAGTTTCTAGGGAAACCCAAATCAGCAGGGCAGATGAAAGCAAGTACACCAGGGAAATGGGAGCGTCTGGCAGCACGGCTGCGGAGAGCAGCACCACGACCTCAGTCCCAGCTGGGCAGACACAAGCCCCCACACTCCAGACCAGTTACTCAGTTTCTGTCAAGTGCGTCATGTCCGGCTTTCAACAAAATGTTATAAGACATGCTAAAGGGCAAAAACCACAGTCTGTAGAAAGGAAGCAAGCATCAGCACTAGACTCAAATGGGACTGATTTTAGAATTATCAGACGGGGAATTTAAAACCATTATGACTAAAATGCTAAAAGCTCCAATGGAAAAGGTAGACAACAAGCATAGGTGACAATTCCTCTATTGTTAGCAGAGGAATGCAACCTCAGATAGAGAATCAAAAGGAAAAGTTGGAGACTAAAAACAACAACAGAAATGAGGAATGCCTTCTATGGGCTCATGGGTATATGGACACAGCCGAAGAGAGAATCTGTGAGATTGAAGATGTGTCAATAGAAACTTCCTAAATGCAAGGAGAAAAAGAATTAAAAAGATGGATCAGAATAGCAAGAACTGTGGGACAATTACAAAAGTAACACACCTCTGATGGAAATACCAGAAGGAGGAAAAAGAGAGAAAGGAGCAGAAGCATTTGAAGCAATAAGAATTGAGAATTTTCCAAAACTGAAGACAGACCACAAAGACCAGAAGCCCAGAACAAAACTAGATGTGGGCTCCTGCCACCCCGCCTTCAGGAAGCTGTCAGTGCTACTCAGCTGAGGCTGAGGGTTGCTGACAGTTTTTACTTCAAACTAATGTGGTTTTGCACATTTTATGTTTCCTGATAAAGTTTAAAATTCTAAAAATAAAAGTGGTGGATATTTATGAAGTAACTAAGCAATTTTAGCCAATGTAAATACATTCAGAAAGAAGTAAAAAAAAATCATTTATGGTGTTACATGGTGTTCCATGACCCAGGGGGTGGGGGAAGCAAATACCTGGGATTAGATGGCGGGTTTTGTTGTGCTGGGATCCAAGTTAACCGCCCTGTGTGCTCGGTAGAAGAGGCCAAAGGCTGAGACGAAGGGGAAGCATGATGCTGCTGCTAAGTTGGCAGTGACTTGAATTTTTTAACAGGAGCCTGGGGTTTCCCACCTTGCTTTTGCAACTCTAGAGATGGCAAGGAGCCAACCTGCTAAATCTTCCTGACCAGAGTGTCCATGCAAATGACACGTCAGGGTCACCAGAGCCACAGACCAGGTGAGAAGGTGTAGGACACCTGCCTATGAAAACTAATCCACCTGAGGGGAGGCAGCACCCAGTATGCCTAGTTCCTCAGGTCCTGCAGGAACTGAGGACCTCTGCTTGGTCCCAAGCATGTCGGTGCCGCATGGGTGTGCTGAGGCGCCCAGGGTGCAGAGGTTCGATAAGACGTGCATATGTGCACATGCAATGCCGTATTGTAATAGCATAGCACAGCTACACACTACACCTAAGACCTGTTTTTTTTTTTTTTTAAATCTATCTTTCTGATCCCCTCCATGACTCTCACTCAGAAGTAGATTGCAGGCCCGTTCCAGAATGGGGTAGCACTGGGGCAAACTCAGGAGGGAATTTCAGAAAATAGAAATTTAAATTGCAGCCTCCAAAGGACAGGAAATAGCACTGACCACCTCACTGCCTCACACTGGGGGCAGGGTAGAGTGCAAAGGAGAGGCACAACTAGCTGGTAGCTGCGTCCATTCACTCATGTGTGCAGCATTCACATAATCATGCATCCATTCACTCAACCATGCAACATTTACTCATGCATGCATCCCCTCAGTCAGCTATGCATTCATTCCCTCAACCATGCAGCCATTCACTCGTGTGTGCATCCATTCATTTAATCATGCAGCCCTGCATGCAATCATGCAGCTATTCATGCAGCCATGCAGCGTTCACTCATGCGTGCAGCCATTCACTCAACCATGCAGCAGTTCACTTGGGCATGTCTTCTTTCACTCATGCGTGCAGCCATTCACTCGTGCACCCCCCGTTTTAAGCACCCACTCTGTTCCAGGTGCAGAAGTGACAGAGGGGAGATGGGATGGGAGTTTTTGCTCTTATGGGTGTATGAGCTAGTGAGGCAATCGCCGCAGCTTGCCAAGTAACCAAGCGAAATGCGCGATGACTCACCGAAGCAACACTCACTGAGTAGGCACCGCGGTTATATGTGGAACAGAGAGTTGGCAATCCTGACATCCACCATTCAGATGTCCCACCTGCATTTCACGAACAAAAGAAGGCATTCCCAGCGAGCCCTCCCCATTACATAGATTCCTCTATTTGTTAAACAGGAGTTTGCAATTTTGAATAAAAAAGCTGTCTTTAATTTTTTGTAGTTGTGTTAGATGTTTGGGCAAAACTCAGGACCAGTGCTCACTTCGCTATGTTTTGATTTCTGTACTTTGGCAAGGCGTGATTTTTTTTTTAAGGCGTGATATTTTTGTGGGTGAATATTCCTCTGAATATTTTTTTCTGGATTAGACATGCCACCTACACTGTCCTTTCATAATCATTCCACTCTCCTATTAATTTTTATTCTGAAGTTAACATATGATAAATTTTCTCTATCAGAGAAATAGAGAACTCATAGCCCACAATTTATGATAGCATTATTCTATGTATTCATATCTTCAAAATTGAATTTGATACAATAAGGATTTTGGAATAGGAGAAGGCATTGTTAACAGGCTGGCGGCAGGTATTTTATGGAGATGGCCCAGGCCCGGGACTTGTTGGGATGTGCAAACCCGGCTTGATTCACATTTCACTTCGTGAACCAGGATAAGGAGGAGGGCGAGAGCCAGGACTCGAGGCTGCAGGGAAGACCTGTGACTCACATGGTGACCAGGTCCGCCTGCCCGAGAGGGGGCCCAGCAACCCCCCAGAGTGCGGCAGGCTGAGTTCCGGGTCCACTTGTGGGGTGACAATGCGGCTGGCCTCTCCGTCCATTCACTGCGGTGCATTCGCCAGCGGAGCCACCCAGCCCTGGCATGCGGTGACACCCACCCCCCCACTCTTAGCTCGTAGATCTCACAAGCATTGTCATGTTGAAGAACACACCTGGAGCCCCTGGAACGCTCTCCGCGTCTCCACTGCGCTGGCCGGTGTTGTGGGATGTGGTGGCTTGTGCTCCAGGTCAGCCCTGCCTGTGCCCATCCCTGAGGGCGAGACCCCCTGAGCGTGGGACCCTGCGACCAGGCGGCTCCACCTGAGACGTGACTCGCCCCATCCACTTGAGCCTCTTGCCAGCATCCTTGATGGGAGACAGAACACATACCGAAGAAGAGGTGAAATCCAGAGACACAGCACAGGTGTTTAGAGAAAAAGCCACAGATGAAGAACCCGAAGCAGGCGGCCACGAAACCCGGGAGAGACCGGCCCAGCAGACCCGCGTGTGCCTCCCCAGGGGACAGCAGCCCACGCCCAGGGTGGCCGGTTTGCAGGGATGTCACCTCTGTTGGCGCTCTAATTTGGACATCTTCACAGCCTTGGAATTGTGACATGTACGCCAGTAAATCTCCACTGTTAGAAGCCAGTCCACTTCCTTTAGACTGCATTTTGTCAGCTTTAGCAAACCAAAACCTGGTATTTAAACAAGAACTCACACCATGCTGACAGCGGCATCACCCAGTCGCTGCTTTTATCTTATTTAATTGAATCACATAACTAACTTTCAGTCGTCACTGTGCATACATAGAAACATCCTCTCTTTTTATACACTTCTGAGGCTCAGAAAGGTTAAGCAACTGCCTGACGACACACAGGAAAGCTAGTAATATAGTGCTCAGGTCTTAAGTCAGGCTGAGGCCTTCGGATTCTGGGATTTTTGTTTTCATCAGTGCTGAGCCTCCCAGGACCCCACAGAAGAGCCGAAGACGTGGGGGCTGTTCCCGTCAAGGTCAGCCACCGCAGCTGTATTTAACAGAGTGAAGAACCGGAAACAGCATAAATGTCCAACAGTTGAAAAATGGTTAAATAATTTATGTTACGAGGGAGTATCGTCCTGCCATCGGAAGTCATGCTGCTGTGAAATAGTGCCACTGACGATCCACATGCAAAACAGAGGCGGAAACTGAGGTTATGAGCCAAAAGGCAGAGGAAGAGCCATTTTTTTTCTAAAAGAAAAAAAAACACGTACACAGAAATAAAAATACAAAGGAAGACAAGAGACCAGATGTAAATAGACTGAACATTACTGATGTTACTTCTTGGGATGGGATAATGAGTGAATTTCATTTTTTTCTGTACACTTATTGGCATTTCAGACCTGTCCCCAATAGTGATGTATTTGTTTAATAATCAAGGGGAGGTAAACTATGTTTCCTAACGGGAACGACCCGAGGCCTCTGGAATTCCTCTGAGCCCTGGGCTGCTCTGCCTTCAGTCTCCAGCGGGAGAAAGGAGAGAGGTGACCGTCTTTTCTGTCTGTCTGTCTTTTGTCCGTCTCCTGCCGTGGAGCCGGAGAAGCGGGGCAGGACCGCGTGTGCCCCAGGAGCCTGGGGCAGGACCGCGCGTGCGCTGCCGGGGGTGGGGGTCCCCAAGGCCGGGCTGTGCCCAGGCGCTGCCAGCCAGCGCCGGACGAGCTCACGGGCAGCGAGGGAGAACCCACGTGTGGATGTAACGTGTGTGGCTGAGCCTCTGGGCGGGCGGCACGGGCCTTCACGACGCTGTAATTTGCAGCTTTTCTAAGATGAATTTGAGTTCTAGAGGTGACCAGGCGAGGCTCGGCCAGCCGTGCATTTGGGGGCGGGGGCGCTGAACTTGTTATTTCCCTGGGAGTGACTGTGCAGGAAACATTTTTTGTCTTGCCAGAAAATAGATAAATGATCTCTGAAGTGACAACTTCCAGAACTGGTGAGGTAAGTGAAGTAGACTAAAAATGCATTAGATCTTAGCCAGAAAACAGCTCTTCAGATAAAGAGTGAAATGTTAAATTCGTTGGTGATGAGAAACTATGATATCAACAAGCCAGCCATATGTTCTTTATGAAAATTAGAAAAAGCAGAATTTGTGAAATTGAATCAATAAGTGTTTCAGGCAGGACAGAACTGACGAGTGAGAGCTGACTGACCTACACGTAATCCTCAGTTACAGGGAGCTGTGCTTTATCGGGAAAGCGATGCATGAGGGTGGTCGTTACGGGGATTGCTTAGGGCACATCACGCGCGCTGCCTGTTCTTGGAGCGAGCAGGCGCCGGCCCCACGAGGGACGTGGACTCAGCAGCTGGACGGCTTGGTCAGGGTGACGGGAGCACGGGTGGGTTTGAAGGCCAAGCTCGGCTGCTCCTCTGCGGGGCTGCCTTTCGCTTTGTGGCCTCTGCGAGCCCCTCGGCCCTTCCTTCCCCTTCCTGGGAGTAACGGTCCTGGTTCTCCACACGCCCAGTGCCTCCCCGGACACGTGGCACCGCCAACAGGACTGCACTGTGCAGTGCCCATCGTGCGTGTGCCCAGCAGGGCCAGCACCACCCGGTCCAGTCTGCGGGATTTCACAGGCAGACCCCGAACTGGGGGCTGTGGGTCTCGGGGGTGGGTGCCGCGGGTCTTGGGGCAGGTTGGCTGTGTCCTGCCAGGTGGGCTTCTGGGCCTCCTGCTGCGTCCCCCCTTCTGGCAGCTTCGTGACACATCCGGGGGTCCCTCGGACAGGCCCAGAGGCCAAGAGTCCAGCTGTCAGCGTTGGGATCCTGAGGCCGAGCTTGAGCAGAGACCCTAATGGGAGGACGGCTCTGCCAGGAGATAGAAGGAGACGCGGAGGGCCTGGCCAGGGGTGTCGGGGCGGGCAGGGCGGGCAGTGAGCGGGCAGAGGGCAGGCAGTGGGTGGACAGAGAGCAGGCAGTGGGAAGGCAGTGGACAGGCAGTGGGCGGGTCCAGGCCCCAGGCAGGTTCTTCTCACTGCCTGGCCGCCCGCCCTGCCCGCCCCTGCAGCCCAGGCGTGCCCACTGTCCCGAGGGTCCTGGTGTCACCTTGGATGCTCTTTGTGTCCGACAGGAAGCCCTGCAGTCTGTGCCCTCAGAACCCACCAGAGCCCCTGCTGGGGCCTGCAGGGCGCTGTCCCCCCACGGAGCGCCCCTCCCTGTGAGCCTGCAGGGCCCTCTGCCCAGCGCGCTCCCAGCCGGCCCTTGTGCCTCTTCCAGGCCGGGCTGCATCGCCTACTCCACTGCCCACATGTGAAACCACGTCCAGACCTGCGGCCTGTCCCTTCCGCCATGGCCCTCATTTCCTGCCCTGACCCGGGAAGCCGGAGGCTGGTCACTTTGCTCCCCAGAGCTCCTGTGGGTGGGGCCCTCTGTGGGGGGGCCCTCTGTTGGGGGAGCCCTCTGTGAGGCAGGAAGCCCAGGAGTGGCGGGTGTTGTGCTTCCCGCAGGAGCGGGTCCGCCGTGGGCTGCGCGGCCGAGGCAGGGGCTCTGGCTCTGGTCCGGCCATTCTGGGGAGCGGGCCCAGGGCCCTGGCCTGAGGGCCCCGCGGGGGGTGGCAGCCCCGCGCCCCCTGCCCCTGCCCCACGGCCCAAGGCTGCGGCGGAGGTGGAGATGCCACGTTCCGGGTACGCAGGCCTGAAGTCGCGCCGCGCGTGGGAGCGCAGGCCCACGCCCCCCCAGCTCGTGGGTCTCTGAGCTCCTTCCCTGCAGAGCCGCTCCTTTCCGGCTCAGTCGCTCGGCCTGTGTTTGGGTTGTACGTGCCTCCTCCAGAGATTTTGGCAATGGGAAATGTATGCGCGTCATAAAGTGTGGCATAGTATTCAATATCTTATGGAATTCTTGTCAAATCCAGGTTTATAGAAACCCATGATTTTCGAATGAGCACTTTTATGACAGCTCCGTCCTTCTACCTGAAGATCCGGTGTGGGGATCAAGTGTGTTAATGGGAAGGCGAAATAAAGATTCTCCCGGCTCTTTTTTTATGGCATTAGTTTTTTTTATTGAGAAAGCTTCACACACAGCCCATACATGAAGTACAATCAGTGACTCAACATCATCACATAGATGTGTATTCATCACCACCATGATCATTTTTAGAACATTTGCATCACTCCAGGAAAAGAAAAAAAAAGAAAAAAGGAAAAAACCTCATACATCCTACACCCCTTACCCCTTCCTCTCACTGACCACTAGTATTTCCATCTAAACAATTTTTTTAACCCCTTATTCCCCCGATTATTTATTTGTTTTTATCCATATTTTTTTTAACTCATCTGTCCATACCCTGGATAAAAAGAGCATCAGACACAAGGTTTTCACAATCACACAGTCACATCGTAAACTTTATAGTTCTAAATAATCATCTTTAAGAAACATGGTTACTGGAACACAGCTCAACAGTTTCAGGTACTTCCCTCCAGAGACTCCGATACACCATAAACTGAAAAGGGGGTATCTATATAACGCATAAGAATAATCTCCAGGATAACCTTGCAACTCTGGAGTCTCTCAGTCACTGAAACTTTATTTTGTCTCATTTCTCTTTTCCCCCTTTTGGTCAAGAAGGTTTTCTCAATCCCTTGATGCTGGGTCCCAGCTCATCCTGGAATTTCTGTCCTACGTTGCCAGGGAGATTTACGCCCCTGGGAGTCATGTCCCACATACGGGGGAGGGCAGTGAGTTCACCTGCCGGGTTGGCTTAGACAGAGAGGCCACATCTGAGCAACAAAAGAGGTTCTCTGGGGATGACGCTAAGGCATAATTATCAGTAGGCTTAGCTTCTCCTTTGCAGGAATAAGTTTCATAGGTGTGAGCCCCAAGACTGAGGGCTCGGCCTATTGAATTGGTTGTCCCCACTGCTTGCGAGAATACCAGGAATTCCCCAGATGGGGAAGTTGAATATTTCCTCCTTTCTCCCCAGTTCCCTAAGGGGACTTTTTATTCTCTGCCCAGATCACTCTTGGATATACTAGATCATTGCACTAACCTGGAAAAACCAACAGAATCTCACACGATATTCAAGATTCATGAAATTATGGTGTTCCAATAAACTGACCATACAAGTTAAATTTGAAAATGCACTACCCAAAATATAAATTTTGCACCAAATAAACATCCCTTCCTTTGGTCTCACACAGAAGTTGAAGTTTTAAAATATGGATGATATCACCCTTTAACCTGTATTCTGAGTTACCTAAGTCTCTACTTGAAGTCTGATCACTTGTTCAACTTTTTTAAACCGTCCCTTTAGGGGTGCTGCCGACTCTCTTAGCTTCAGGGCTCTAACTCAGTGTCACAGAAATACCCGGAGTTTCAGGGCCCAACCAGGTTATACACGATCAGTTCAACATCTCAGAATTCAGACACTTCAGTTACCCTCCTGAGTACACGGGACAGCCGTGGCGCTCACGGTCCAGGACCCTGGACAGTGGGCCCAGCCCGGCCACCGCGCTCTCGGCCTCGGTTCTCCGATGTCCACATTGCAGTCTGTCCGCATGAGTGCCCCAGGGTAACATTTGTCTTTTGTTTCACCGCACTGTCCCTGTGCTGCCCCCACTCACCCCCGGCCACGCCTGGTCTGCTCTGTTTTCTCCACTCTCCGGCTCTTGATGTGCTCAATTTAGGGCCGCATTCTGTCCCCCATTCCCCACACACTTCCCACCAGGCTGGGGTCCTGACTGCCCTGTGAGACCCCCACCAGCACCCCAGCCCCCAGGACGCAGTTATGTGCAGAAGGGGTCCGGGCCCTGGGCGGCCCCCCAGCCCTCTGCAGCTGCAGCCACAGGGCAGGTGCACCCCGAGAACGCAGCTCCTGCCCAATGCTGGGCTGCCCCGCAGCCCCGTCAGGGCAGAAGGTGGACAGGTGCAGAGGGTCTGAGGGGCCCACATGCCCACCCCACAGGCCACGTGAAGCAGCAGGAGGATCCCCAAAGGGGGCAGTCCCAGGAGGCCCCCCACACACTCTGGGGTGCCCGCGCTGCTCTCAGGCCTGGGTGTGGGTGAGCCCCCGCCAGATGGGCTCCTGCTGGAAGTCGGCCTCAGTTCGCTTTCAGGAAGGACCCGTGACTTCTGGGGGCCTCGGGGCCCTGGAGAGCGAGGGTCTCTGTGCACCTCTGCTGCTTGTCATCTGTCTCTCACTTCTGGCGACTCTAACAGGTAAAGCTCCCCAGTCCTGCTTCACAAAACCTTAGAAAGCTGGAGAGCAAATTTAAGTAAATTTTCTGGATTCTTGGCCCAGAACTCACGGTGCAGGCCAGGGGCCAGGTGCTGGGCGGGATTCCCTTCAGGAATTTGGGGTCACATCTCCAACGTGCCAACGTGGCTGATGAGAGGAGCCCCGTGACCACCCGCTCTTCTGAAGTCCCCTCACGTGCACAAATGTGGAAGGACGTCCCCTGAGCTGGCCTCTGCGGAGATGACCAGGCATCTGAGAAAGAAGGGCCGCTGCGTCTTCTCTGCTTGATTGCCAGACCGGGCTTTTCCTGTCTCCTTCTGTGCTTGTGACTGACCTGGCAGGGGTCAGAGGGCAGGGGTCAGAGGGCGGGGGCATGGGAGGGGCATGGTGCCTCTGGTGCAGCTTTGCTGGCGGGGCCCCCAGGAACCCTTGGGTGCCTCACCCAGGCGCCCATCTCGAGGGCTCGGAGCTGCTCCCCGCCGCGCCCCTTTGCGCCTGGACTCGGTCCCCTCCATCCCTCCTTCCTGGCACCCTAACCCTGCAGCCGTCCCCCACCGAGAAACCAAACATGTTGCTTCTCTCCCAGCCCTCCCAGAGCAGGGTGAGCAGTGCCGGCTGGACTCAGGGGCCTTCCTTCGAGGTCCGAGCCCAGGACTTGCTCCTTGGCCAGCCAGAGGCCTCGAGATAGCAAAAGCATCTTCTGAGCAAACCCGGCACTTTCTCCTAACAGACGCCGACTGCTTTAAAAGCTCAGGGAAACCCATTTTGCACTCCCGCTCCTAGAAGGACGGCGAGAATTTCTGTGTTTATTCACTTGTGATTCCAGCGGAAACGACTCCACACTGCTGACCAGCTCCGCCTGCCACGTTCGCCCAGCGCTGACCTTGGCCGAGTAACGACGGCCTTGACCCCGGCGGGCAGGACTTGCTGGGCAGCCCCCCGCGGACCCCGACGCTGCTCAGAGCCGGCTCTGCGTTGGAGCTGCGTGTCCGCGGGCTGGGGCTGCGCCTGCCTCTGAACGGCCCCAAGCAGGAGAACCAGCTCTCAGCTCCGTGTGCCCCCAGCAGGAGGAAGACAACGAGGACGCGAGAGAACCAGAAAACCAAGCAGTCCCGAGCGGCCTGAGCCTCGAAGGGCACTTTCCATCTCTGAACCCTCCCTGCGTGGATGGCCGGGGAGCCGCGGGGGGCGGGAGGGGTCGGGCAGCTGGTTTCCGAGCTGAGAGCTGGCAGGAGTTTGGGACATAGAAAAAATGACATCAGATTTATTTCTCTAACCATTTATATTTTCCCTTCCAAAAGCCATAATAACCTTTTCTAACTATATAAAAATTGCATTCAAGCCAAAACCCCCCCTGCAGCAACATATGCTGATTCAGTGCCGTGTGGCTTCACGGCTGGGCAGCGCCCAGGGAATGAAGGTGGGCCGGGAGGACGGGGTGGGGGTGGGGGCAGGGGCGCCCCCGCCCTCCCGTGGGGCCTCCCATGGCTGGTGCCCTCCCCCCTTGGGGCGGCTCCACTGCCCGACCCAAGGCGTGTGCGCTGACGGAGACCCCAGCCCAGTGCTCCCCTTGTCATCACGTTCCCTCGGATGCTCACGGGGAGTGGGGGTGGGGGGCGTGGCGCTGGGTGAGCAGGTGTCGTGGTGAGCCCACCTGCCCGAGGCCCCGAGGACCCTGACGCCGGGGGGAGCCCACGGTGGGAAGGAGGGGGGCCGTGGGTGGGTGGTGAACTGCACAATGCAAGACCCTCCTTAGACCTTCTGCGGAGGCCACAAGGCATGACCGCGTGTCGATGCTTTGTGCCCTCTGGGGGTTCAGGCGGGCGCGGCCCCGTCTGTGATCGCAGGGGCTGTCTGGCCCCCTTCTCAAACCTCGGGATGCCCACCGTGTGCTGCCGCCTCCTTGGGTGGGGGTCCCAGCCTCTCCCACCAGGTGCTGGGGTCAGAACTCAGAGGGAGAAGGGGCCGCTCTGGGCGGTCGCTGTGGGCAGCTGTCATGGGAGACGCGGTGCCTGGAGGTTGCTGTGGGAGGAGAGTCCCGCTGAGGTCGGCGTCCGGCCTGGGAACCTGGGCGCCCATCCACCGCTGCCCCTCGGGCATCTCAGCCCCCGACGGCTGCCGACCTTGCCTGCTCCAGGGGAGCATCCAGCATCACCAGACACACCTAAGTCTGGGGTTCGGAGACGTGTTCATGGAATCGCTCCATTCCGCCTGTTATCTCAAACCCTGCTTCATGCTGGGCTTTGGCACATCCTCTGGCATTACACGTACACACATGATTAAACCAAAATGAATTCAGCGTTTCCAGTGCGCCCTGATGGGCCAGCCCGGAGGGGGTGATTTCCAAACTGCAAGTGAAAATCAAAACCCACGTGCTTCCCAAGAGGGCGCCTGGAGAAACGGCCTCGCTGTGATGCCAAGTGGGCGCTGCTCGTTCCCACGGCGGGTGTGTGCGCGGCTCCCCACGTCATGGCCCCCACCCCCGGCACCGCCATGCCCAGCACGGCTCCCCCAGTGCAATCCCCCCGGCACGACCCACCCCCCAGTCATGGCTCCTCACTGCGGCTGCCTGTCTTTGCCTGGCCTGGCCGGCACTGACGGTTCCCTGTGGCACCTGCAGCGATGGTGGCTGTCCTGGCTGCAGCGATGGTGGCTGTCCCGGCACAGCGATGGTGGCTGTCCTGGCTACAGCGATGGTGGCTGTCCCGGCACAGCGATGGTGGCTGTCCCGGCTGCAGCGATGGTGGCTGTCCCGGTGCAGTGATGGTGGCTGTCCCAGCTGCAGTGATGGTGGCTGTCTCGGCTGCAGTGATGGTGGCTGTCCTGGCTGCAGTGATGGTGGCTGTCCTGGCTACAGCGATGGTGGCTGTCCTGGCTGCAGCGTCCCCTGGTCCTGACTCCTCCGAGCCATAAGCAGAAGTGGTGAAGCAGAGCACCTCGTCTGGGGGCCTGGGGGCCTTGAGGGGGCTGCCTGTCGACTGTCAGCTACTGGCCCCAGCACATCACTGACCACCATCTCTCACCACCTCACTTAGTTCTCAGCCTGTCCTGGAAGCCCCTGGCATTCAGGGCTGAGGGCAGGAGGGTCGGGTGCTGCCCCTGGCACAGGAGGAGGGGCCGAGCCCTGAGTCTGCTCCGGACCCCTAACTCCACATGCTGTCGCTGCAGCTTAGCCGGCTTGGGAGGGTGGTGGGGGCCAGGGGAGGGCCAGGGGAGGGCCAGGTGGGGGCCAGGTGGTGGCCAGGTAGGGGCCAGGGGAGGGCCAGGGGAGGGCCAGGTGGGGGCCAGGTGGAGGCCAGGGGGGGGCCAGGGGAGGGCCAGGGGAGGGCCAGGTGGGGGCCAGGTGGAGGCCAGGTGGGGGCCAGGGGAGGGCCAGGGGAGGGCCAGGGGAGGGCCAGGTGGGGGCCAAGTGGGGGCCAGGTGGGGGCCAGAGGAGGGCCAGGCTCTGCAGTGGTGTCTGGCCTGGGGCCTCAGGCGTTGGGCTCTTACCCCGACCAGGCGCAGCGGCAGCACTGGTGGCTTGGCAGTGGGTGGGCCTCGGCTGGACTGGCCCTGGGCTCCCTCCCAATGCCCCTGTTGCCTGGCTGTGCACTGGAGCTGCCCGGCCGGCCTGTTTCCTCATTTGTAAAGTGAGGCTGGTGGCGAGCACACGCCAGGGTGTCATGAGGCTACTCAAGGGGCAGCACCCGCGCCCACCTTCCTCGTCGCTCCAAACCCTCCCGAGGCGCCTGGTGGGGGCTCCCGGGAAGCCCAGCTGCTCCGGCGCCCTGTCCTGCGGAAGCTGGGCGGGGGGCCGTCTCCTCTGCCCAGGAACGGGGCCTGTGAGCAGGTGATGCGTTTCAGTCCAGCTGAAGCCAGAACCCCAGCCGGTGCCCTGCGGACGCTCCAGGAGATCCACCCCTGGAGCCAGAGAAGGGCTCTTCACAGCTCCTCCCGGCGCCACCACCCCGGTTCCTGAGCTTCATGCCTGTGTGACACTGAGAGGCCAGAAAGCAAAGCCCAAACACTGAGAACACGAGACTGGAATTCTCTCATCGCGACTCCTTCTCAAAACTCGAGTGAACAGGGGCTGGCTTCAAAATGAATGGCAAGATGGGCCTTAGGCTGGGCTGAGCAACCTGGCATGGTGGCCCTTCCCCCAGGTGAATAGGTTTTGATCTTAAAGAATATTTGGCCTCCAAATATTTCTATTAATGGGTAAAGACCCCCATGAAAATTACTTTCAGGTGATAGTTTCAGCTCGTAAACCAATCCCTGCGTCTGAAAAGTGTAAATCAACATTCTCAGTCAGTTCAGCGGACTTGGTGACTCAGTCGGGCTGACCAGCCACTCTCTGGCCTGAGGGGTCTGAGACCTCACCTGCGGGAGAGCAGAGGGTGGGACACAGGGCCACTGGCCAGGCCAGCTGTGGGGTGCAGGAGGGTTCAGATGGGGTACAGGAGGGTTCAGGTGGGTGCAGGTGGGTGCAGGTGGGTGCAGGGGGTTCAGGTGGGTGCAGGAGGCTGCAG